>BPTQ01000008.1:41399060-41531372 GCA_019973895.1 Chrysanthemum seticuspe
AGCTATAAGACTGCTTATTTGGTTTTTAGCTTGAGCTTTTCTATAAGCCTGTGCATAAGCTGGAACAGTGGGGGTAAACCACTGTTTGGATCAAACAAGCAGTAGCTTATTCTCTTGATTCTGAGCCTTAAGCTTGTTAGGAGTAGGTTAGATTAGTTGCTTGTAGCTTAATTTGGTAGACTTTAACTGTGGTTACTGTTTGGTTAGCTTTAGAGCTTATTAGCTTATTTTTGTAGCTTATTACCTTTAGCAGTTTCACTATAGCTCATTAATCTTACACATAACCTGTTGTTTTTCCATTTTTCATAGATTCTATATATCATTTTAGAATTTTCCTGAAAGTTTCATAATTTTTGGTCTTCATTTGCTATTTTTCTCAATTTAACTAGATTTTAATCACTTTTAATAGCCTTTTATTGAAAATAATTGAGAAAAAGTCCTAAAAAATAATTTTTCAATTTTAATAGTTTAAGAAAAATACAAAAAGCATAAAAAAGATTTTTCCTTATTTTTCTCTTTGATTTTTATAATTTTAGAATTTAAATTAGAATTAAATAGTTTAAATTAGTTTTTTAATTTTTAATAAATCAAGAAAAATCCAAAAAAATTAGTTTTAATTCTAAAATAGTTTACTTATCATATTTTTAGAGTAAAAGTTAATTTAGGCATTTTTAGGACATCGTTTAGACGTAGTTGCATTTTAGTCGCGTTTTATTAATTACGTATTAATTTAGATCGCGTTTAGGATTTCCCGTAGTTAGATTTCCATAATTACTTTCCCATCCCCGTAGTTTCTATAATCAAAATCTATAACCCAATTCATCAAGCATAATATCCAAACTTAAAACGACGTTGGCAATTCACGCCTCGTTGGGAAAACGATTCGGGTTGACTAATCCGTACTACACGATCACACACGGGATTGATTTATTATTCTTTTTCCTAAGAGAATTTGAATCTATCTTTGTGAGTATTTTTGATATTGATATTAAGGATTTATCCCCACACATAAACCCCTAAGCCTTTATCAGACATATCAGATTTCTTGTGTATTTCTCTTGACTGATGGAGATTCCTTTATTAGTTTGTCTGATTTGTAGTCTAAGGAAGTATGTGAGTTCACCCATCATGCTCATTTCAAACTTCTTTGTCATCAGTTTTTCAAACTGTTTGCAAAGAGTGTAGTTTGTTGAGCCAAAGATGATGTCATCAACATATACCTGGACCAATATCACATCTTGCTTTATCCTATATATAAAAAATGTGTTGTCTATCTTTCCTCTGACAAACTTGTTTTGAATCAGGAAGGTTGAGAGACTTTCATACCATGCCCTGGGAGCTTGCTTTAGTCCATAAAGGGCTTTATCAAGCTTGCAGACATAGTCAGGGTATTCACTACTCTCAAAGCCAGGAGGTTGCTGAACATACACATCTTCCTTGAGTTCACCATTTAGGAATGCACTTTTTACATCCATTTGATAAACTTTGAAGTTCATGTAGGTAGCATATGCAAGGAAGATCCTGATGGCTTCCATTCTTGCAACAGGAGCAAATGTCTCATCATAGTCAATGCCTTCTTGTTGATTGTAACCTTTAGCTACAAGTCTGGCTTTGTTTTTAATGACAATGCCGTTTTCATCAGTTTTGTTTCTGAAAACCCATTTCATTCCTATAACAATGACATCCTGAGGACATTTGATCAAGGTCATGACCTTGTTTTTATCAAACTGCTGAAGTTCTTCTTGCATGGCCTGAACCCAGCTTGGGTGTTTTAGAGCCTCAGTGACACTTTTGGGTTCTATATCTGATTGGTAATCAACATGTACACATTCATTGGCTGAAGCTGCAGTTAACTTAGCAGCCATGCTTCTAGTGAGCATGCCCTCAGTGGGTTCACCAATGATGTTTACAAGCTCAATGTCCTGAGATTTTTTCCACTTACTTTGTGGTCTAGGATCTGAGCTTGAAGAGGTCACTGGAGACTCAGGAGTGAGTTCAGGTGTATGAGCCACAGAATCATTAAGAACATCTGTTGAGATGTCTTGTTCAGGTTGGGGTTCACGAATCACATGTTCCTGAACATTTGGTTCAGTGTTACCTATCCCAGCAGGGACTGATTGATTATCAATGAGTTCACTGATAGTTAGTTGTGACAGGTTGTAAGGCAAGACATAATATGAGATGTTAGCATCAGCTTGATATGAGGAATTGATTTCAGTGTTATACTCATCAGGAGGATATCTTGATGAGTTATCTATTCCTATTTCCTCCACTGAGGTGTTGGTGAACCTGATGCTTTCAGAACTCTCATCAAAGGTGACATGAAAGGTTTCCTCAACTTGTTGTCTCCTTGTGTTAAATACCCTGAAGGCTTTGGAGATCAGGGAGTAACCTAGAAAGTATCCATCATCAGCTTTAGCATCAAACTTGCCTAGATGATCCTTGTGGTTATGGATAAACACAGGACATCCAAACACATGAAGGTAGCTGATATCAGGAAGTCTACCTTTGAATATCTCATATGGGGTTTTGTTATGTATTTTGACAATGATTGACCTGTTTTGAGTGTAACAGGCTGTTTTGACTGCTTCAGTCCAGAAATGCTTTGAGAGAGCTGAGCCATTTAACATGGTTCTTGCAACCTCAATGAGAGTTCTGTTTTTCCTTTCAGCTACCCCATTTTGTTCAGGGTGTAAGGAGATGAAATTTTTTGGGAGATTCCCTTTTCATCACAGAAACTCTCAAGCTCATCATTTCTGAACTCAGTACCATTTTCAGTTCTGATTTGTTTAACAGTAATGTCATTCTGGTTTTCAATGTTCTTGATGAATGACATTATAGTGTCAGCTGCCTGACTCTTTTTGGAAAGAAAGTATACCCAAGTGTATCTTGAGAACTCATCAATAATGACAAGTGTATACTTCTCATGCTGGATTGATCTAGGACTGACTGGTCCAAAGAGATCCATATGCAGGAGGTGAAGGCAGCTTTTGATTGAGAAATTTTGTTTTGTTTTGAAAGATGCTCTTTGGTGTTTGCCTTTCTCACAGGCTGAGTGTTAGGTCACCATATTAGTAACACAAGCATCAATATAAGAAATAGAGAAGAGAAAGGATCGGTTGAACAATACAAAACACTATACGTATGATATGTGAGAAGAGTTATGCGTAAATGAAATGAATTGAACAACCAACCCTCAAGTAAGGGTATTACAAAGGTATTTATAGGAGAGGGAACTAGGGCAACACTCCTAGTCCCTTCCTTTCCTTATTGGACTTGGGCCAAGGCGTATGGGCCTTCTACATAAGCCTTAGCTTAATAACAAACATAAAGGCCATATTAAGCTAACTATTACATATGAATCACTAATACTTGAAATATAGTTTAGGAGTGATTCCAACAATCTCCCCCTAAGTGTTAGTGATGAATTAAAGAGTGATAAACGTTGTAGGTGCTGATGTAATAGTAGCTTTGACGTCTTCTGACATTCTTCTTTCTTGTGAGAAGGAGTGTCTTGATTCGAACAATCTCTCCAGTGTAGAGAAATTGTTTCCTTTGAAGAGTTCTGCTTTGACGTCATCTTTTTCTTTGTTCTTTAGTTCTTTGTTCTTTGTGGTGAAAGTGATAGTATGTTGTTGTTGTCTGCATCAGGTCTGCTTCGTTGCTCCAGTGTCTCCACGTCTTTCTCTAACATGCTCACACGCTCTTTAACATTGGATTACAGTACTGATGAAGTTCTCTTAGTCTTTAAACTTTGTAGATTCTTTGATTTGACGAAAAATCATTCTGATTTTTGTGTTGCCTTTTGAGAGAACTTTCATTAGTGATGATGTTGGTATGAGCATGTGAAGAATCTGCACGATCAGTCCGCTCCAGAGCTTCCATAAGAAGAAAAACATACACACAGTTAGTAATAAGCGGATTCCGGCACTTACAAGTTTGAATTTCGAGGGTGTTAACAACATAGTGTGAAAACACATCTCTAATTCTCACAAAGGCCGTTCCTGAACTCGAGTCCCACAAGTGAGATAACACGATGTACCGAAGTACACCTACAGTTCAGATGAGTCGCTGAGGTACACCGAAGCATCACCTCACGACTGTAGACCGTTTGAGACACACTAAGAGTAATCCACGGGGAGTTACCGAAGTGACCTGATGTCAGGGCTGTTTGATGTTGACCCTGGCAGGAGTTTCCATTCAATCACTGAGGATCACATATGTGAACCTCTCATAAATGTTCTCGACAGATTGCTAAGATCTGTGAAGGACACGATAATATATCACTTGCGTTCTTTTTGTTGAACGACAAGTGATGAATTGTCAAGTATACCTAAGAGATCTTTTGATGAATCTCGTGGCTCTAGACTCAATAGTGCACTTTGGTTTTCCTGAGCGGAGACTAGGGAGAGGGTCTCCTTCTTCAATACCAGCAATCTCTAAGAGAAAGCCAATAGTTTACGTAGGGTTCCCTGTGAGAATGAAACAAGCTTCTGTTGGGAGAAACTTGAGTGGCTAAGAAGGTTTAGTGCATGCGTCACTGGGTCCATGACGACTTTTATCTTCAATACCGGTGTCATCTAGTGACGACCAGTAGCATATGATTTGAACCCGGTGTCTGCCCTAAGTTGAATAATCTGGAGGGCTATATCTTTTCACCATTTTCTTTGCTTTTCTTTTTATTTCTTCAACTCCTTCTTTCTCCGATTCTCATTTTCTCCTTTTTATAATCATACCTAAGGACTTCTAAGTACTAACTATTTGTGATGTCCTTGGGTAGATCCCTCTGGCTCTGGCGGATCATAGGACGGTTATTCCTAACCTTAGTCACCTTATAACTCCATGACTAACCTATGTTGCCATAAAACCATTTTCTTGAAAATCTCTCAAAGTGGTTATGATTGAAAAACATTTTGTACCACTGTAAGATTTTGATCATTTGCAGAAATACTCCCCCTCCACACGTGCTTAAGGGTTTTGACAGAAATTTGCATGGTGAGGGAAGAGCGC
The DNA here is from genome assembly GCA_019973895.1 of Chrysanthemum seticuspe. Lineage (NCBI taxonomy): Eukaryota > Viridiplantae > Streptophyta > Magnoliopsida > Asterales > Asteraceae > Chrysanthemum > Chrysanthemum seticuspe. The sequence continues at coordinate 41,404,071 of BPTQ01000008.1, forward strand.
GCACTTTTGAATTGATCGACTCAAGATAGACAATTCCCCGAGGGACACGGTTACGTTGCATAGTTAAAGAGTTACATTGTCAGCTTTTAGGTGACAACTAGCTCTAATAACTACCTTGAAGGTGTGGACAAACCTCGAAAGGTTGTCAAACCCATCAAAGTTCATGTCTATCAAGAGTTTCTTGAATAGGTACAATTTACTTGGATAAGTCTTTAGAAGACAAATCTTTTCAATGTATGACTGTTCAGATCCCGTCAATTCATGGGTTAAGTCTTTTCACACGACGATTCAATAGCAAACCAACATATTTCTTATCACAATAATTTTCTCCCCCTCAAAAATGGCATATAAATGTTATCTTTGATAACGTTTTGATATTAAATATGACCATTTCAAGTTTTGTGGGAAGATTATCACGAAGAACAATTTTGTGAACAAAGTTTTATCAAATACTCCCCCTCAACAAGTAATACTAACTTTTGAGGTTTTGAAAAGCGTAAGGGGAAGTACTTGTTCTTTTGAGCAAAACCTTGAAAAGTGAAAGGTTTGATAGATTTTACTCAAAAGTACGAAGCTTTCGCTCCTTTTATAAGGATTGTGGCACTAAAGCGTACCACAGGGTCCTTTCATTACAAGAACGAGTTGTACATTGTTATGTGTGCACAAGCCATCGTCATAAAATAATCACACATCCAAATTAGTATGAAATTGAAACAGTTTAAGGGGTACCAGGTAGTCCAGCAATATCTCCAGGAATGCGAACAGGGCGTTGATAGCCTGTGAGAGTAATCCTGGGACGACCACCTACAAAGCTCTCCATAGTTCTGAACTGATCCCTTCTGTACAACCTTTCATCGATACGAGTGATGATCCTCTTCACATCCCGTCTTTCCTGAGAATTTCATCGCTTTGGAGACCCAATGCCTTCATGTATCACCTTCAACCTATAAGCCAAGCCGTCCCTGACCTTCTTCAGTGTGTGATCCCCAAACTTATGAAGATCTCTACACGCCATCAAGCAGTTGCGTTGTAGTTCACTGCAGTAAACTACTCCAAACGGTTTGCTGACGAGAGTGTATTGTGGAAGATGGTTGATGTCAGGAAGTTCTAGCTGAGGTCTGGTGAAGTTGACACGAGTCTGATATAATTCAACAGCAAGTTGTAAATCTTCTACACGTTCCTGGATCACTATGCTTCTGATGAAGATGAGCAGGGACTTGATGTATTCACGTTGAATTTCAGTCGAGAATTGTCTCATTCTTCCCTGTACCTTGGCAAGATACAGATCTTCAATGTCATTGAGAGACAAGTTCTGAAAGTCCGCTTCACAGAATTCATAGTCCCTTTCGTCTTGTCTTTTGACCAAGACAGTCTTGAGGAAGGTATAATCCCATTTAAACGAAAGAGTGACATGCTTAACAGCAACGATCCCTTTATCACTGTACACTTCATGTTGAGACTTTCGAACCTGGCAGCTTTTGTAGTAGATTCGTCGGCGTTCCGGCCAATGGTGAATCCCATACATTGCATCAATATCATACCTTTCCACGCTGTTGGAAAACATGTGGGTAGCCTTTTCTTCGATGGTTATGCAGTTGGAGTATATGGCTGCCGGGAACGGAAGTGTAAGTGATGTAGCGTATTTCTTTGAATCATCGCTACCGTGTAGAAGGAATTCCAAGTCATTGTTGAAGAAGTAGAGGAATGGAATCTTAGGTTGATCTGGTTGACCAATCGTTGGTAGAGGTTTAGACCAATCGGTGTAGTATGGAGCCTTATCTCTTCTGGTGAAGTCGATGTTTGCTTCAGGGTTGAGCCAATCAATGTTGTTAGACATGGCTCGTGCTATATTTTCAAGGTGATATTCAACTTCAATAGCACTTTCCGAGCTGTCTTTGAGTAGTTGAAATGCTTCATTCTTGATTCGTTTCAACTCTGATTTCGTCATCTTCTTCACACGGAACTTTTCTTGCAGTAGCTTAGCATGCTCCAACGTACGACCTTCTACCATATCTGGATCATCAGTTAGAGTGGGAGTAGCATCAACAAGTGTGGAGAACCAATCATACTCGGTGTCGTCTTCATCTAGTCATGAGACGACATCAGCCTTAGGAGATTTCTTCTTCTTCTTTGGCCTTGATGAGGATGATGGTTTCTTTGTTGAAGCGAGAGAGGTGGGTTGTTTTTGGGGCTCAGGGACTTCCTCATCGTCACCACCAGTGTATTCAAAGTGATCACCGGTTTTCTCTGTCTGGGGTGGTAACTCAGAGTCCTGAGGTTTGTCAATGGAAGAGCGTGGAGGAGATCGTTGTTGAGATGGAGTCCTTTGGGGTGGAGGTGGCATGGAGGAAGATTCACCAGACTTCTTTGGACGTTTAGGTGCAGAGTCCTTGTCCTTATCATCGTCATCTCTTGGTCGTTTAGGTTTATCTGCTGATTCCTCGCATGATGATCTGAGTTGATAATCTAGTAGACCTTCAAAAAATTTAGCTTCATCCGATGTAAAAGTTGCAGATCGTTTTGACATTTGCAACACCAATTTAGCAATTAACTCAGTTTCAGAGAGATCAGGTTCTTTGGCCATTATATGTTTAACCAATGCGACGATGTTTGGAGTAAGTTGTCTGGAGAATACTTCTCTAGTCACACGAGGGACAGTGTCGAGAAGAAACTTCTGAGTTTATTCTCTTGCCGTCTTCTCCAATTCCTTTTGGAAATCTCCTTTGATAAACTTTTGGATTTGTTCCCTTTCTGTCAACAACTCGTTTATCCCGTCTTGAAGAAAGTTGATTCTGTCAGCGAGTTGATTCATCTTTTTGTTGGGTACATCCTTCTTCCGTACTTGCTTGACAGCTTTAACAATCCTTGTTTTAGTCCGGGATAACCAAGAGTCTATAGGTTTCTTCACAGATTTGGATGTGGATATGGTTGTTCCTTTGGATGGTGGAGGTGAAGAGTGAGAAGATGAATCTGATGATGAAGAGTCGTGAGGTGATTCAGGGTCCTTAGGAGGTTCAGAAGTTTCCTCCTTAGAGCGAGTAGGACTCTCAAGAAGATAATCATCATAATTCACTTTGTCATCTTGTCCAGATTTAGCCTTTACTTCAGCCTGAATCCGGGCCTCTTCCTCTGCTTTGGCTTGAGTTGCAGCCTCTTCATCAGCCTTTTCTTTCTCAGTCTTTTCCTTTTCTGGTTCCTCGAAGTCATAATCAATAGAATCCTCCAGGGGATTTTGTTGTTGTTGCTCAAGAGTGGTGGCACCAGCTCCCTTATAGGGTTGATTAACTGCATCAGGAGTTGGTGTAGATTAGACACCACCACTTGACCCTCCGGGGCCACACATTTATTTCTTTTCAAACTCTTTTGCCACGTGTTGGAGTCTAATGATTTTGAACTTCTTTCTGTAGTCAGTATCCAGTGGCTCTTCATCTGAGCTTTCTTCATCTTGCTCAAGTACTGGAGTCTTCCCTTTGCCTTGGTCAGCTTTTGGACGGGGAGGTTTAGCTACTGTTGGAGTGACATCGGTTGCAGTTTCAGAGTAGGTGACCTCCTCGTCTGATTCAGTTTCATCAGAGCTTTCATCCACTAGCTTTCTTTGTGGTTCAGACTTGGGAATGGAAATTGGAACAGCTTCCTTAGAGGGAACTGTCCTTTTGAGTGGAGGTTTCCTCTTTGGGAACTTTCTTTGACTCTCAGTGCTTGTAACACTTCCTGCACTGCCTCTTCTGGTTTTCCTTGAAGGTGTACCAGCGGATTTTTCATCGAGAAAACCTACTTTGCCTTTTTCAACCGCTACCAGATATCGTTTGTACGAGTACAGTTGTTTGATATCATCGGTTATAAGATGATCTGGCAGCACTGCACCTTGTTTCTTTGTTGTAGAGTCCTTAAATCTGACTGAGAGTGTGGGCTCATACAACGTGGAGTGTTGTTTGGGGTCATCGAGTCTTAAGAGAATATCAGGATTATACCCTAGAGCTCGTTGGATCAACAGTTTGGTATATCTGACATACGGGATTTTGGTGCCAAGCTTTTTGAGGAATGACATCATGTCGTCCCATATCAGAGCTTCAACTTCAATGTGTTTATTGTTGACCAAAGCCCAAAAGATCTGCAGTTCCATGAGCTTGGGATGCTCATAGCCACTGTCACGTCCAGAAACAAATTTGGTGATGATGATGTAGAGAGTTCTCCATGGCTGAGGAATATTCTTAAGTTCCACGTATGAATGCTTAGTGATTACTCCTGTAGCATCGTCATAACCAATGTCGATCATGAATTGTAGAACAGTCTCTTCAGTTGGTGCGGCATTGTATTCAGTTGGTTCGATGACAGGGACGAGAAGAATAGCCCTTAAGTCTGCAGGTGTGATGGTGACTTGTTTGTTATTGAGCGTCACTGTCACATCATTTTGTCCTTTGATCTTTTGCATTGTATTCCAGAACTGGTGAATATAGATCTAAGGCACTGTAGCAGAATTGGTGAGCATGTTCTGATAAGGATGATTCTTCAGAATATCCACAGCAATTAAACAAGAAGATTCTGAGCAGGTGAGGGTATCAAAATCAACACAAAGTTTGTTCTTTCCAATCTTCATCGGATAGCCATTAGGGAAGATATCAGCAATGGTGAGAACATTTGGTGCTTCCACATTCTGCATTTGAGCGTCCATGTCGTGATCTAAAAGATATTTAGCCAAAAGAACCAACATATTGAAAGACATTATGTTAGTCAACAGATGGTCTTATTGTCTAATTATTGAATGTGATATGTCGATGATTGTTACGAGTCCAAAGTCACTTGTTTGTCCAATAGTCCAATGATGTCGTGATAAGTTTCGTGAGTTGATTAACTTTAAGTTTTAAAGTTCATGTTTTCACTTATTTTTCACAACATATTAAACGTTTAAGCTTATTAGTGACATTATTGGTTTCGTGACGTTATGATTTATTTATGGGAAAATGACGCAAATAGACCGCGCGCCCTGATGCATATCACTTTCTATACCACTTTTATTTTTAATTTGAAAATAGACCGAGGGCAACCGCTGTCATTGGGCAACTCATCGACATTGCGACAAGTGTCCCGTATGTGTAAGGTATTGTTTTTTGGGCAACTAAAAAGCGGTGGGCAACCGTATAATTTTAAAAAGGGTTCTATCGTCATTTTACGTTAGACAAAAAAGTACACATTTGAATAGTAAAAGTACAGTATCCATTAATTAAGAGAGTTCAAAATCCAAAAGTCACTGACCAATAAAGTATCCATAGTTATCGGTTTTCTCTTGCTTCTAGCAGTACTATTTTCACAAATCAAACCGTCTTCTTCGTCAGCCCCTGTCTTCCTTGTAACGTCAGTTATGTCACCATCTTTAAAGCTACAGTGTTGATTGCAAACCACATTCGATTGATCAAGTTTTAAAAAAATGTTCCCAAATATGGTACGTAAATATTGTTCTCGTTGTTTATTACATATGATTATTTCCGATTGGTTCTGTGTTATAATAAATCGTTTTTGTTATTCGATGAATAGCTATGTTAGATAGGTGTTAATTCCATTTTATAATCCGTTGCTCTTTTTTATGTGTATTTGATTCGTAATTATGTAGGGTATGATACCGTAGATGTCGTTAGTTAAGTATGTAACATTACTTGGTTCATTAAAAAATTTAGTGGCAGTTTGTAGACTAATAAGGAGTGGTTTTTCATCAAAAGCTATCTGATCCTCTGTACTTTGAAACACCAAAGTTGGATCTGCAATCCCTTTACCCTTTCCAATATCAGTTTGAGTAACTACATCTTTCTGCACAGGTTCACCAATGTTTAGAGTCTTAGCAATAGCTCTAGGTGCAGGGATAGGGTGAGATTGCTTTTGGTTAACCAATTATATGGCAATCTCATTGTTAGCCTTTTTTGGTTTTGGTGTTGGTGTTATTGATGTGGTTATAATTGTAGCAATGGTTGCCTATGAAGTGGAAACGTCTGAACTGGCAGTGGGTATAATAATAGCAGCAGTGGTTACTCCAATACTAGCGGTGGATGCAGCAATACTGGAAGTGGTTGCCTGCACCCCTTCATTCTCCTTTTCTTCAACTGCAGCCTTTAAAGAATCATCTTGACTCTTGAGGTTTGGAAAATTTATGTTTCCTAGTTAATAATATCAATAACCAATGGAATTTTGAGTTTAGTATTGGAATTAAGTCTAGTTAGAGTATATTCGCATGTGAAGAATATCGAGATTGGCTATTATTTTGATTATTTATGTTTTCACAAATGATATCATAAAATCATAACATAAAATTTGATGCAGTAATCTAGTACCTTGTTAATTAGATAAATACTTATTACCTTACATACCTAATCAGTCCAAAATAGCACATTCTTAAACATTTACAAAACACATTCATAATCCTAAAAATCATCAGCATCAGCTGCAACTTCTTTGAGTCTGTTGATAATATTTTTGGCACATTCAACCATCTCTTGATACTTAGCTTTGACAACAGCATTATGATCTTTCAAAATCTTAAAACTGGTTTGCATCTCTTCATACTTCGCTTCAGCATCATCATTATAATCTTTGTAAATCTTAAAATCACCTATCGCCTCTTCACACGTTGCTTCCAAATTAGCATTATCATCTTCGATCCTCTTGAAACGCGCTTTCATATCTTCATACTCACATTCATACTCTGGAAGTTGTTCAATCATTCTCTTCCTCTTATCAATCAGCTCTTGTTTCTCTCTAAAATTTCCTTCTATTGGGAAAGTCTTTCCCGGCTCACAAGCAATTACCATTCTCTTGAAACGGTCTATCATGTCTTTAAATAAAGAATCGTCCAAATTAGTACAATTCGGAGTGCATGTACCATCTTGACACAAAGAACACGCCATTTCGTAAATGATTGTGATGATTGATAATCTAATTGATCTAAATGTCAATTGACTAAAATATCACAGTAGAAGTGAAAGGTAAATTTCACAAATGAAAAGGTGTTTTTAGTTTTTGTGTAAATAGTTGTATTATTTATTGACAATTTGAATTGGTGTATAGCGTGAATAATCCAAACTAACTAAAATAATTGATGTTTGCAAATGGGTTTTTTGTGGTCACAAAGACTTAGAGTATCAGTGGCCTCTGCATTTTACTTTTTTGACTTTTTTGTGAACTCTAGCATTTGGCTATTTTGTTTTCACTTTTCACCTGTTTACTGGTAAGTATGTCAGTTGCTTTTTGGGAAATGGTTTTTGTATTTTTAAATCAAATTAATAATCTTCAAGTATCAACACCCACACATTCCTCGAGCATTACCAATGCATCAAGTCATAAAAGACTTGATGCATTGAACACAATTACTCCACTGCAAAAAGCATTTGCATATTTAATGTTGGGTGAAAAATAAAATTTTATAAATACAAAAGCTTTTTGACAATAGCTTCAAACACTTGAAGTCTTTACTAGTGTTTTTGTAAAAAGTCTTCCACCAGGGTTGCATTTACCAGGGTGCCTGATCATGTTTTGAATGATAGTGGAGGGGAAAAATGGGCTTTATTTTATGTTGCGCCAAATAAGGCACTAGAAGATGGTTTAACATTGTTGCACACAGACAATGACGTTCGACGAATGTATGACCTTGCTGATGAGAATGGATCCATGGACGTCTACATTGTGCACGAGCTACAGGCTTTGTCACAATTTTATTTCAAAAACATGGTATGGCAGGAAGAGGACGCTGGCATGCGGTGAGGTAGTGCAAAACCTTTCAAAAGAAGGAAGTTAACAAAGCGTGTTGCTATCACGAAAACTGAAAGAGGGTTCGAGATCATAGAAAAAAAGGGCTAGTGCACAAGGAATGGTTCCACCATTTTTGTGAATGTTTGTTCTTGTAAAAAATAATTATGAGTTTATGTTGCCAACCATGCGATAGTGCTTCTATGCCAAACTTAGTGCTGTTAGGTTTATGCTGTTAAGTGTATCCTTTATGATCATATGGTTAAGAATTATGGTTGCCCGATCGTACAACAAGTATTGCCCAATGATGGCATTTAGTTGCCCAGATTGCAAATTGGAAGGTGGCCTGAGGTTCCAACGAAATTGCCCAATAACTTTAACTTGATTGTCAGAATTTTCGTGTGTAGATACTAGATGACGATAACGGTTGCGTTTGCTCATTAGAATAGCACAATTGGGGATAAATACGCCCAAAAATACTAACAACTGCTACAAGAGTTAAAACAGTTGTTTTGAAAGTACAAATTAATTTTGATTAAATTGGGGATAAAAAACCGCAACATGGTTGCGTTTTTGGAAAAACCAAAGGAGGCTACATGGTTTGAAGAAATTATCAATTATATGCATATGTGAATACGCAACCACTGCTACAGTTTAAAAAACCACTGCTAGGGTCGCTTAAACCACCGCTAGTGTCGCTCAAACCACCGCTAGTAGGGCTGTAAATGAACTGAACGTTCAGTGAACATTTCATGAACGGTTCGGTAAAAAGTTCGTTTATGTTCGTTTATTTATTAAGTGAACGAACATGAACAATATTTTACGATCGTTTAGTTAAATGAACGAACAAGAACAAAAGTCATGTCTGTTTATTTATGTTCGTGAACGTCCGATTATGCGTTCGTTAACGTTCATTTATTTCTTTATGTTCGTATATCAAATCTTTTAATTTTATAAATTTTAAATTAGTTTGTTTAAACAAAACGATACTTATAAAACAATATTAGATGCATAATTTAATAAAGTTTATGATTGTTTGTCTATGTTCATTTATGTTCGATCGTTTATGTTCGTTTAGTGTCTTAATGAACGAACATAAACGAACATGAACAACTCATTTTCTTAATAAACGAACATGAACAAGAAATTTCGTCCGTTTAAATGTTCGTGTTCGTTTATTTGTCCGGTTAAAATTAAATGAACGAACATGAACAAGGCTCCGTTCGTGTTCGTCCGGTTCGTTTACAGCCCTAACCGCTAGTGTCGACGGAAATATCAACTTTGTTTCTGTTTTCCAAATGACTAGTTGAAGTTCAAATTTTAAAAGTGAAATTTAAAGCGCGGATATGAATGATTTACTTCAGTTTGTCAAACGTGCTTAAGCAACATTTTCAAAACCAACAACAGATGTACAGACATAGCAAACATTCGGTACAAAAAAGGATGATAATAAACTGATAAATTCAAACGGTTTGTAATTACGGATAAGTCTTATCCAAATACCAAAAAAGGAGAGAAAATCTGCAAGTAAATATTCACGTTCCTTCCCTAGAAATTTTATGACAAATCCAGCAGGAAAAATAGATGCCCAGGAGCCTAGGCACGTGCCTACCCACAAAACAGTAATTGGAAATTAATTACACCGCGTGCAAGAACAGTAAAATCCTCCCTTTAAATACGCGAGGTAAATAAAGGGAAAGCACATAAAAAAACAACCATTCCTCCACCAACAAAAAACAACAAAGAAAAGTTGAAAATGTTAATCCGTTGCCCACGCACCGTCGGTTCCAAAAAGCCCATACATAGCCTAAACATAGCTGCGACAACTGAAACATGTTCTTAAATGACTACTAAAAACAATTTGTCGTTTCAAAGACGACAAAAATGACCTATCTCCGCGACCATTCACAACATTCCTTCAACCAAAACCCGTGTCCTTTGAGGTTTGTGGAAGCCTGCCCTGACCATATGGCGTACCAAAGGTTGGAGTTTAAACCGATTAGACTCTCATTAGCCATTTGGGATGTTCAAATTCAGGCAGTTCTTTCTTAACCTCGCTCTTCCCGAGCGGAAGAAGGATGTATATCATGGGTATTGGGGTCGAAGGAGTGGTAGAATGTGCAAAGAGAGGCAAACAACACGGCTGAAATTTCTGGTCTCAGTCCTCTATTGATTGCAGCCCGGCCCCCGAAGCAAGTGTACGTCTACTAATCATGGCATATCGGGTTGGATAGACTGGGTTAAAGGTAAAAATGACGAGCTTGCGGGCACTGGGATAAATTTTAGAGCAAACCACATAAATAATTCGTAAAAAAATCCCATGCTATAGTGTAGGGGATGATTGGTGTATTTTATGGCAGTTCTCTCTCCTCACTCCAATTCAAACCTATCACGTCAGCGTGTGGATGTATTTTTTCTGAATTATTTATGGTTCTACCATTGCTCTAAAATAAAAGCTGCGCGGATTGGAAAAGCAACCCCACTAAAAGCTCTTCCAGTACCGCGCATAGGGGCGGATTTACACGGGAAACCCGTTGAGAAGCCTATCGAACTTCTGCAGGGAATCCCATATGAAAATACGGCCGCCCCAGGAGAACCAAACGACGGGAAATCCTTCAAGGAAATGATAGCAAACAAGAAGGAATCCACACTCACAATTAAGTCGCGTACCACTGTTAATGTAGTTTTTCACTACTAGTATCATTGTGTCGGTTTAATATGTAACATTCTAGAATTTCTTGGGTAGGATGTTTTGTATGGATAAGTATGCTAAGTATAATTATCTTGTATATTGTAAAGGACTCCTTAGCTTATAAAAGGAGGTCCAGGCTAGAGTTTGATATAACTTTTCGGCATATTTAGAGTCGATACACTTCAAGGTTGTAATCGCTAATACTATTCAGAGTATTCGTGTATTAATATTATTTCCAGGTGTTTTATAGACCATAAGTTATTGTAAAAACGTCAACATCTTCACTTTGACGTAAGCACATAACGCTTCAGGTTATTACATGTGTAGAGTGAGTTGATTATTTTGAGGTTTATGCGACTTTTCTAAGCGTCATAAAATGGTGTCGTGTCTAGATAGTAGATGAGGATAACGGTTGCGTTTGCTGATTAGAATAGCACATTTGGGGATAAATACGTCCAAAAATACTAACAACTGCTACAAGAGTAAAACAGTTGTTTTGAAAGTACAGATTAATTTGGATTCAATTGGGGATAAAAAAAATAGAGTTACAACTGCTAGGGAAAAACATAGTTTAGACCCACACACATCATAATTCGCAACACCTAACAATCTGTTGCAATCAATTTCGAAATAAACATCGATGGTGCCCAACTCTTCTGCTGCAACTCACAACATGGTTGCGTTTTTGGAAAAACCAAAGGAGGCTACATGGTTTGAACAAATTCTCAATTATATGCATATGTTCATACGCAACCACTGCTACAGTTTAACAAACCACTGCTAGGTTCGCTCAAACGACCGCTAGTGTCGACGCAAATACCAACTTTGTTTCTGTTTTTTCCAAATCAGTTATAATAAAAAAAAATCCCTCCTGCATATGGTTTTTTTCGAATTAAAAGGTTGACTAGTTGAAGTTCAAATTTTAAAAGTGAAATTTAAAGCGCCGATATGAATGATTTACTTCAGTTTGTCAAACGTGCATAAGCAACATTTCCAAAACCAACAACAGCTGTGGAAGCTACATTTTTCCAAAAAAAAGTATATAGAGACATAACAAACTTTCAGTACAAAAAAGGATAATAAACCGATAAATTCAAGCGGTTTGTAATTACGGATAAGGCTTATCCAAATACCAAAAAAAGGTGAACAAATCTGCAAGTAAATATTCACGTTCCTTCCCTAGAAATTTTGGGACAAATCCAGCAGGAAAAATAGAAGGGTAGGAGCCTAGGAACGTGCCTACCTACAAAACAGTAATTGGAAATTAATTATACCGCGTGCAAGAACAGTAAAATCCTCGCTTTAAATACGCGCGGTAAATAAAGGGAAAGCACATAAAAAAAACAATCATTCCTCCACCAACAAAAAACACCAAAGAGAAGTTGAAGATGTTAACCCGTTGCCCACGCACCGTCGGTTCCAAAAAGCCCATACATAGCCTAAACCTTTACCCCCAAAAAAAAAAACATAAGCGCAAAGCAGTTGCTGCCACAACTGAAACATGTTCTTAAATGACTACTAAAAACAATTAGTCGTTTTTAAAATGTCGAGAATGACGACTAATAACACATCCCCGCGACCATTCACAACATTCCTTCACCAAAGAGAGGCTTAAAATTATGGTCTGCAGTCCTCTGTTGATTGGTGCCCGTTTCCCGAAGCAAGTGTTGGATAGACTAAGGTCAAGGTAAAAATGACGAGCTTGCGGGCGCCGGGAGAAAATAAAGAGCAAACCACTGCTAATGTAGTTTTTCACTGCTAGTATGATTGTGTCGGTTTAATATGTAACATTCTTGAATTTCTTGGGTAGGATGTTTTGTATTAGATAAGTATGCTAAGTATAATTATCTTGTATATTGTAAAGGACTCCTTAGACTATAAAAGGAGGTCCAGGCTAGAGTCGATACACTCCAAGGTTCTACTCGCTAATACTATTCAATGTATTCGTGTATTAATAATATTTGTAGGTCTTTTATAGACCATAACTTATTGGTGTGAATTTAATTTGTTAACATTAATATTTGTTTTCAAACATACTATTCAAGTGAACACTGATGAAACGGAAATGTCGATGTATTGTAACTAGTTAGATTAAAAAAATGTTACATTATTTTTGTTAGGTCACGGATTTTAAAAATACCACAAAATTGTTATAAAGAGCAACACAATTGGTTGCTCCTAATTGGTTGATTATATGTGTAGACTGAGTTTATCACCAGTTTGACGTAAGCACATAACGCTTCATGTTATTAGATGTGTAGAGTGAGTTGATTATTTTGAGGTTTATGCGACTTTTCTAAACGTCAAAAAATGGTACAATGCTTTTATGCTTGATTACTTAAATTAAATGTCTGTAATTATAAAATGAATTGGTTGCCAAATTACAACTGCTAGTTAATTTTTACTACTGCTAATTATACTGACTACTGCTAGTAAACTGAATAGGTTGTATACTTACAACTGCTAATATTATATGCACAACTGCTAGTTATTATAACAACTGCTAGTGATAGAAGTTGCCCTACATTCAACAGTTAGTTGCCAAATTGATATTTGGAAACAACTGACTACTGCTAGTAAACTGAATAGGTTGTATACTTACAACTGCTGGTTATTATAACAACTGCTAGTGATAGAAGTTGCCCTACGTTCAACAGTTAGTTGCCAAATTGATATTTGGAAACAACTGCTAGTTGGCGAGATGAAATAAAAATGGATAATGGCAACAGAGGAAATACTAAATACGTTGACATACAATGTTTCATACAGACGACAACCTACAACATATTACGATTACTACATAAACCCTTGATAAACAGACACACCAAACTTTGTGTACACAAATTTAATTGACGCAGGGTATTGAAACCATACATAAAACTACAACCACTAGAACAATTTTACAACGGCTGTGACGGAAGATCGGGGGAGTTTCAACAGCTTCCTAGCGAACTCCCAATTCGTCTTGACATTATCATAACCATCGTCCATCAAATTGTTGGCCCTGATATACATTTTCTTTAACGACGTGGAACAAGCAAGTATAAACTTTATTATGTGTAATTCATTCTGTGATCTAGGAAAGGATCGAAAAATCACTGTCTGAATCTGCCCATGACTGAATGTGGTTGTGTCTAAATCAAATGAAGGTTGTTCCAAAGGTAAAACACTAAGCGTGTGTGCAGCCTGGAAAATCAAATAGTATTGAGATAGAAAAACATGGCAGTTTATGGATGTTTATTTGATACGTATGAAATAGAGTAATAAAGTATTACACTTACTCTGGTTTCCAGCTTTTTCAAGTTTGGAGATACGCGAATCATTTGGACGATGAGTGACACGATAACAGTCTCGCCAAAATCAACTCCTTTTAGATTCAGATTAACGAGGGATACAAACGGCAAAGGGACATTCATCCTAGAATTACCATCACGCATCAACTACAACAGGTCGAGTTTTGGGTTAGTTTCAAAGATTAAATGTCGTTACAGTTACACATATATTTAACATTGTAAAATTAGAAGTGTAAATCTCAAAACGGTCTTACCGTGCAATAGTCAAAATCCAATGTAAGGGTCTCAAGAGATGGAAGTCTTGTCAGGTGAAAGATATTGGATGCTATGATTGTCGTGACAGCATTCGAAATACCGAATGACAAATGTAACTTCTTCAAATTCCTAAGACTTGCAAGATTCCATAGTTTCATCCCGTTTGTACTCTCAACATCCAATATAAGAGACTCAAGTAAGGGACAACCAGCAATTAAATCCCAAACTGTACCGGTAAGAATATTTGACTAAACACAATTCTAAGCTCGATAAATTTGGAAAACTAGTGAAAAACACCAAACTAGGAAAATCACAACAATGAATTTCAAGATGTTTAATTCAATACGCCTGTAAAGTTCGGTTGGCAATGTAACTGGTTGTCCATACCAGTTTCTAACTATCAGCTCCTGAATTCCTTGCAGTGCCAAAAACATAAGCTAATCACGAATCTCTTCATAATTCAAGTCTTCTATTCCAGACAACGGTTTGGGATCTACAGAGAAGACAAACTTTTTTATGGGACCCGTAAGCTGATTTAAAAGTCTAGTAACATGGCTCCCATCAAACTTATATAGTAAATAATAAAAGAAATCCTCATCAATTATGACTTCGGTGAGCCAAGGTCTACTTAAACCTCCATTTGTAGATAAAATAGAGGTGCTCACCGCTTCTGTTATTGGCAACCGATTCAAAATATTACCGATCACTGTATCTGGCATGTTGCTAATATAATCTCTCATAATGGTGATAACATTAGCTCGAAACGACATGGTTTTCAAGGAAATTTTTTTGGTTTTTTTAATTGTCGACAGGAGGCTTTGGATGAGGGTTGTTGATTTGCAATTGATGGTCAGAACGAGGGTGTGTTATGATCATTATATGTGGTTGTTGGGTTGGTTCATTAATTCGCGCGCCCAAGATACAAGCTTTTCAAATTTGGTCCGTAAAATATGGCCAAAACCCATTTTACTGCCTCCAACTTGGCTAACTGGAATTCCTGCTACCCTGAACTTTTAAGGGCGCGGGACGGTACCCTAGGTCATGTGCCGTTAAATATTTGATGGGCCCAATAAAACCTATTAGTCTTCTACATTAAAAGTCAAGTATCCAGAGAAAACAAAACGTCGCCTCCTTTAATGTTGATCATGTGATACTTTAAATAGAAAATTTTTAGATTTTGTTGTGAAAAATTTGTGAAAGGTGAGTTTTAGTAGATTATTTATTCTCTATTGTTTTTGTTTGCTTTTTAATTATATCCAACTACATTAACACCAACAGTACATGTTATGGTTTATTAGGGCCATTGTTAATGATTGTAAAGTGAGGATAAATTGTTATTCTGTCAAACGACATTATTTATTGATGTATTATCTTGGTTTACCATTATGCAGGCATGCAGCATGAATGATAATGACGATGGAGGGTATGAGGAACATGACGTAGATGAAGATGATTTTGAAGAAAATAGTGAACATAAACTTGATGCAATGACATAGACTCTTGATCCTAATCAAGATGAAGAGATGGCTCTTGGTATAGAAGTAGTAAAAAAGCACTACAGGATCTTGCAACATACAAGAGAACCTACTAATCAAGATGAAGAGATGGCTCTTATTACGTTTGTTCTGTGATACATGTTTGGCTTATTCAATATTTCAGTTTAATGAGTCTGCAAACTAAGTTCAAAGTTAGGTATGTATTTTAATGATACAACAAATGAAATAACTACGTAAAAATTGAAAACATTGAATCATGAAAGCAACGCCAAACATTGAAAATGAATTGGTTGTATACTGACAACTGCTAGTTTTTTTTACTACCGCTATAGTTAATTTTACTACCGCTAGTAAAACTGAAGTGGTTGTAGACTTACAACTGCTAGTAAAACTGAATTGGTTGTATACTTACAACTGCCAGTATGCAGGTTACTACTGCTAGCAATTTTAACCACTGCTTGTGATAGAACACATCAACGAAATGATGCCACCGTCGTTAATACTGTTGTGTATGGCCGTGTTTGTGCTGCCCGTGGGTAGGTGCTACTGATACCATTCTGGTGCCCTTGTGTAGGTGTTGGTCTTACTATTCTGGGCCTGAATAGAGACATATTGGTTTAGTGCTGCTAGTATTAAACTTACAACTGCTAGTTAAATTGTACTAGTGTTGAATGGTAAATCTATTAAGTTCAAGTGTGCATAGTCACTACTTGGTAGTTATTAGTTGATTGTAGAATACGAATTGTAACAACTAGAAGGACTCCTTGGTTTATAAAATTAGTCAATAAGGAAAGGAAGTTGCCCTACGTAGAACAGTTAGTTGCCACATTGTTTATTGGAAAGAACTGCTAGTTCCCCATATTAAACAAAGATGTATAATGGGATTAAAGAACATAGGAAATAGTAAATACGTTGACATACAACGTTTCATACAGACAACCTACTACATATTATGATTACTACATAATTATGAGTTTAATGGTTACATAATATATAACTACTTGATTTATAAAATTCAGCAAGTACGCAGAAAAAGCTAACCACTCCATGCTTCCTTCACATACAGACATCGTACTAAAACCACAAAGCTTCATTCCCATTATGCATGATCCCTAACTTCTGCCGAACAAACCTGTTGAACATGAATATAATGGTGTAAGTTAAAAATAAAACATTAATAGAATGGTAAGTTAAAAATAAAAATAAAACATACTATAAACAGCATGGTCTGGCTGATTTAACAAAAGAAGAGATTCTTTGTATGGGGCGATGTAGAAAGATCCCGCATCTCCTAACATTCCCATGCAAACAAATAATTCAAGTTCTTTGTTGTACACAAATACTGACTGACCCAAAGGATTGGCGCTGTACGCTTCCACTATTGGAGCTTGATCCTTTGTAAACCCAAGCAAACGAACCGAATATAGGGTAGGGATAGCGAATAGGCTTTTAAATGATGTTATGGAAGAACCATTGACGTCCAACAACCATCCGCAAAACAATGGAATTTCTTCACCAATGATCGTCCCATAAATCACTAGAGAGGTTCCAAGATTGAAAACATTGAATGGAACTGGGAGTTCATTTTTTAAAATTTGTGGTAGCTCTATAACTTTAAATTGGTTGGTTACCAAATCAAAAGAAATCAACATATAAATCTTATAAATAACATCGTCCTCATTAGTTAACTTTTCACTCCCAGTCCAATAGAGAAAACGACCTACAACTGCATGACTTTTACGTTTCAATTTGATAGTTTCACGAGGGGGGTGGAAATTTTCAAGGATTGTCCACCTTAACGAGTTCAAAGAAAAGACAGAGACATACCAGAAACCACTTTCGAAAACAGGATAGGAGACCTTCACGATCGTCGGGTCAAGAGTGTCCGGACGGACGGCAAAACCAAAACAAATCTTTTGACGTTCGATTTGATGCGTGTAAACCGGGACAAATACTGCAAGGGATTTTTTGATTGTCGGGTTCCAAATAACAGTCATTAGATTAGAACCATAGACAAAACACCAAAGACCATTAGAATTGCCAACTGTAATCATAGATGAAAGCATTAAATCTGTATTAAGTGGCTTAGCGATTAGCTGTTCATCTAAAGCTAACACAAAACCTTGGTCACCCATATCGAATGTTAGTGTAAATAAACACTGATCATTACGAAGAACACCGTAATTAAATATGAAGCTTCCACAATCTATACTAGCCTTCCATAACTTGAAAACACTACATTGCTGGAGTATAGACTTAGGAGGTAGCCTACGGATGATATCTAGTTGAACATTCAGTGGGATATTGTCAGACATATTTTCTAAACAAAAGCAGAAAGATTGGGATAAAGATATGAAGTCAATAGACCAAAAGAAGAAAGAAAGATTTTGTTAAACAAATTGTATTGAAGAAAGAAGAAAGTGATTGGGAACACAAGACATTAAAGAACATGTACTCTGTGTTTTGTGGGAGTTTGTTTTATTGTTTTTTTTTTAAATATGAAATGACAAAACTATCCTCGTGTATAAATACAAGTTGCCAAAAAAACATAAAGATGCCCAAAAAATAATACAAGTTGCCCAAAAAACAATACGTTACAATACATGACATATACCTTCAAAATACGTACTTGTGTCATAAGTTGTCGGACACATGGCAGCCCCTGGTTGGGTCCAAGAAAAGCGGTGGGCAACATGTCTATTTTCGAATTTTAAAAGGGCGTGGTCCATAAAGTGATATGCATCAGGGCGCGTGGTCTATTTGACCAATTTTCCCTTAAATTAATTGATTAAAAATTGAGAAACCATAAACCCTAGGATGAGGATGATGAAAACTAGAACATGTTAGTGTAATTACTTACAATGGTGTTCTAGAGAAGAGTACGTGAGGATATGGAGTCCTATGAGGATGAAATAAGTTCTTAAGTCGTTTTTGTGTTTTTTGGGGAGAGGGAAAATGATCAGTAATGATTTTCAAAAGCGTATAGCTATTTTCTGTTCCACGGTTCCCCCGGATCCCTTGTATAAGGGATCCGGCTAGTACAACTAGAGGGATCCGGCTACTGTAGACAGAAAAAGGGTGTTTGGCAATATTTTTGTTATAAGTTATAAAATAGCTTATGGAGCAAAAATAGTTTTGGGGAAAAGGAAAATAAAATAAATAATGTTTGGTCAACGGGATTTAATTATCGAGAATCCATTTGTGACGACGGCTTTAGTTTGACGAGATCAAAAGGAATACTATTCTCGATGATGAGTGAGTCGGGAAAGTGGCGAAAGGAGACTTTTTGAAAGACTAGCATTTATGAGAAGAATGGTATTAACATATTCATGTAGATATATTCTAGCTAATGAAGAGTAAACATACCTCTATGCTCTTGATTTTGGTTTGTGAAGACATGAGACCAAAAATACTTCATGAGCTCTTAAAGTAATCCTTTGTACTTAGAGTAAGTAGGTTGTGATTACTTTTAGATTCTTTCTTGAAAGTTTACTTCATTATTATTTGAATAGAAATGAAGGTTTTGGAAAGATCCTAGCATGAAGATTTCTTGAAACGAATATGTTAGAATAATCTATCAATATCCAACATGAAAGAAAAAAAATGTTTTAAAATATTTCCTTCTTTGTAGTTTTCAAACATACACGGATCGTATCAAGTTTTTAAAGTACAACATACTCTAAGAAACTTGGTAACGAAGCTCTGATGCCAATTGTGGAAAAGTAGAAGGGGGGGGGGGTTGAATAGTTTTGCCAATTAAAACTTCGTTTTAATATATTTAGATCGACTTATGTCAATCTATTTAGATGTGTATGTTGGACGTTGATAGATAGATATATAAAAGTGTAATGAAAGATAAAGAGTAAAAAACACATAACCACGACACGAGTATTTATAGTGGTTCGGCTACAAGGACACCTTCCTTGCCCTACTACACTCCCCGAGTCACCTACTCGAGAGTTCAAAATCACTACACGACACCAACTCCTTATGGCGGAGAAGCCTTCACAACGTCGCCTACTCTTTTTCCGGTACTAGGCTAACCACCGGGTTCTTTCACCAAGGTGAACCACACCTACCACAACGTCGCCTACCCTTTATCCAGTACTAGGCTAAGTACCGAGTTCCATTACTAGGCTAAGTACCGAGTTCCATTACAATGGAGGAACTACTACCCTTTATCCGGTACTAGGCTAAGTACCGAGTTCCATTACAATGGAGGAACTACTACCCAACACTACACAACACCTAATCCCAAAGGAGACCCACTCCTTATTACAACACTATCAAGGATATCAATATCCTTGGAAACAAATTATCACTATTTGTATAACGATGCACCTCATCGATTATACGACCTTGGCATTCTTCACTAATGCCACTTGATTTGATTCCTAGGCATCTTTCACCAATGCCCTTGACACAAACGCTTGGCACCTTTCACTAATGCCTTCGTCTTGACACTTTTAGCATTCTTCACAAATGCTTTTGACACGGACAAGCACCTTTAATTAATGCTTTCGTCTTGACACTTTCGACATCCTTCACTAATGCCTTCGACACAACACTTCTATGGTGGAAGAAAGAACTATCAACAAGAGAACCTCAGTAGTCTTTGTAACAATTCGCATTTTCGAGAATTTACTATTCACTTTTACTATTTAATTTCACTATTCATCCTGTAAAATTTTTATTTCACATTCTCGTAAGATAAATTATTTTAGTAATGACCTGAGAGTTGGACAATCGTTAGATCATTTTCGCAAAAGTTATTAAGAACACATCGTTTTAAAGTTTCATTTTGGTCGGAACACCATTTCAACATCCCGCGCATAACGAAAACCGCCTCTGACAATTTTCCCCACATCATATTCATTTTTAGATCACTCATAATTAATTTGAGAATTTTTAAGATTTCTTTTAAATGTTACCAAATAAACCCTGAGCCGTACGAGACTAAACTTACATTTTAAACAAATCTACGAAGAACCAGACTTAACCATTCTTGCACTGTATTTTCTAAAATCTTTAGAAACTTTTACATTTTTTTGGAAAATTCAAACATATTTCCCTCTTCCTTTGACCATAAAGAAATTAACCTTGCACGTTCTACATTTTTTATTAAATCGCGTAACTTTTAGACTTCACGTATAACTGTTAAGTTGTCCCACATATGACGAAAACCACATTTTGACATCTCATATCACTTATAGACTAATTTTAGTCTACTTTAAATAAATTCACGGTCATTTCCCTGAAATCTCGTTCTTTTATGATAAATTGCATTTTTCGCGTTTTAGACTCGCGTTTCCAATTTTAGCAGCGTTTAAGCAACCCGATAGAACTTTTCACTCATTTAATATGCTTATATTGAGTATCTTGATATGTTTTAACATATTTATAAGTTTCATATTTTTAGGATTCCCGGTTTTTAGTTTCGTGACTTTACGACTTACGGTTAGCAATTGACGGGACTAAAACTCACTCCGTAAGTCAAGATAAGTATCCAAATCATAAAAGACTTATCCAATCTTATCCAACAAGCCACATGGGGTGTTTTTTTTGTGATGACTAAGTGAAGATAGAAGCTTACCTAGGAAGATACATGCATGTGCTAAGTTACTTAAGTCTTAAGTCTTAAACTTAAGACTTAAGTCTTAGAAATATCCTAAGGAAAGTAACCTCCTCATCCTTGCTATATAAACACATTCAATGACTATAACACATTTATTTCACTTCCTCCTTGATCTCCCATAAACGAGCCACCCTTAATTCAAAAAACCATGATCCTTTGATCATCAAGTTACGAATTACATACCAAAGTTCAAGGCTTAGTTGTTCTCTACATGAAACTAGTGTCTGTTTGGTGATTCCATGGTTGGATTAGGAGCTATACAAGGTGAAAAAGGATGAGTTACAAGTGTTCTTACAAGGTTAGATCAAGCCTACCAAGGGTTAGCATGATGTGTTAAGGATTTGGAAGCTCGGGTTCATATTGAAAGGGTTTAGGTTTTAGTGTCCTAGTTCTAGGTTCTTGATTTGTTTCATCACAAGGCTTGTAAGCAAACTACTATATCTACCTTTGATTTCTGTAAATATTAGTATTACATGTATTTAATATGTTCTATATGCTTATTATACTTGATTACACTTGGATAATCGGACTAAAACACTAGAAACATAGTAAGGACTTATATTGCAAAACAGAAACTGAACAGGGGCTGTAAACGTAATTACTGGGTAAAATTCGTGGACTGAGAAACTTAGGTAATAACATAGGATTATAGATCGATGTCTTTTGGTCGTTTCGCCGGGTGGCACGTGCCGTAACTCATCAGGATGTTTAAATTAGAGCCAAAACGGCAAAACGTGTCCAAATCTGAGTAACAGATTTCAAACGGGTAAAACTCATAAAACTTGCATATAACCAACTATTGGTCAAAGAATAAAAGTTGTAGCTAACACCCTAACTTGAACATGGCCACTGGTCGTGCATTAAACGGAGTTGTAGAACTCGACTTATGACCAAAAGCGTGAGACAGTTTGCTGCTGATTGAAATAACTAGTACATTGATGTGCTACTATGGTGCAAGTTTTAAAAATTTATAAACACGATTTAACCGTCTAACCTATTAACACATACGAGCAAGTATACTCGTCTGCAATAGCAAAGTTTGGTAAGTCGAGATTGTCCCAAGGGATTTTGCGTATGAAATAAATTTGTTTGAAAAGATTCCAACAAGAAAGCTTGTCAAGGCTTCCTCAAATAATTATGTTCTAGTGAAATTCAATAAGAAATATATATATACTTGTGTGTAGTCTATAATCAATCATAAATAGTATTCATGAAGGTTTGGTGTATACTCTTAATATGATGCACAAATCATAAGCAAATGATTCCCCAACCATGGTATGTGTTTGTAAAAATCATTCTAAGAACAAAAACATTTAGGTAATCCTTTCGATCCTTATCCCAATGATTATCCTATAGAAATTCCATTTGTTTGCAACATGTTCTTATTAAATTTGTTCTTACGAATCTTTCGACCCTTTCGTGATGAAAATGTTCCTAGTCTTGTTTTAATAAGCAAACATGGTGGTTGTCAATCACCATATCCCCATACTAGTTTGTCACTTCACTTTTTGGAATAAAACACAAGAGAAATCCTTTCGGTCCTTTTTCTTAAAACATGTTTGATTGGTCCCAAACGGTCAATCCAAATTAACCAAGTGAATGGTCAACAAGAGTCAATCACTTGAGAACGCAATGCAATTATCCAGGAGATTACAGAGTATCCCCGGGTCGTTAAGTCCCAACGAGGTGTGTAAAATGTAATACAACGAATCTGTGATCGGGTGAATATTGAACAGGAAAATGTTATGATTGATTACACTAAGGAAATTAAATCTAATAAAGACTTTGAAGTCATTTTAATTCTATATTTAAAATCGTTAGATAAAAAAAAATGCAATTTACATCCTACGAGTGCAAATATAATTTTCCTACATTCTAATTGACCAAAAATAATTTTAGGAAGAAGCCGGGTATTTTTTCGACTTTTATTTTATTTTCTACGAATTATAAACTAATTTAAACTAAATTAATTATTATAAATATACTAAACTAATTTATAAAAATGTGAGCAAATTACAGAAAATACTTTTAATCAAACTAAGTCTAGGAAAAATAAAAAATGGTGCGCTTGCTTATTGGAAATAAGCTGTAAAGAAGCAATAAAGGGGAATAAGCTAAAACTGCTAGGTGCATTTAAATAATTAGGAAAGCAATATCTAACACAAGAAAGGTACTGGTGCAGATGGTAAGCGAGTCTGTTGTTGAGGTTTTCTGTGCTTGTAGAGTGCACTCACCCAGGTTCAAACCTTGGCAGTGACACTTTTTGCCAACATTTTTTTTTCTTTTACTCATTCAAGCTTATAACTAGGATGAAACTAAGTGTTTTTTATGAAATCTTCTTTTATGAAAAATGATAATAAGTTATGAAAAGAACTGAACAGTAGCAAATTAAAATAAGTACATGTAAATACTCCCCAACAGATTATCAAAAGATTATAAGCTAAAGCAATACTAAAATAAAACTAAAGAGAACTAAAAGCAACTAATTCATCCTAAATAATCATGGAATAGCTATCTAACAAGCAAATAAGCTAGCAAAAGGAGAGGGAAATAAGCACTAAAGTACCTAAAAAGCTAAAACACATTAAATAGATACTACAAGGGACCTAAAGTGAGCACTAGATAATCTTAATGAACCAATAAAGGGCTACTCTTAGCATGCTGTTTGCTGCAGCCGTAACAGGCCAAGAGGAGAATTTCAAACCAAATTTTAAGTTATCTAAGCCAAGTTAAAACTTCTAAAAGCTATCAAATGAAAAAGTTCTTGGACTTGGCTATCTAGAAAAACTAAATTGAAATCATAGAGCTTATAAGAGCTCTCAAAATTAGCTCAAAAGGTGAGCTTATGAGGACAGCAGTCTGCTGTTGCAGTGGTGTCAAAACAGCCCCAATGGGCTTATTCAAGAGCAAATATAAGCTACTAAAACTACCTAAATTACATAATAAGCTGAAACTTAAGATCCTAATACTACTAACTACTTGAAAACACCACATTAAATCCTAATTATAACTTTAACTGGTCTAAATCTAAGCTACAAAAAGGATGGCAGTTGGGACAGAACTGAGACAGAAATTAGTTAAAGGATTCGCATACCAAAAAAAAACTTATCTTTGAAACTTGACTACTTGTAAAGACAAAAATATTGCTAAGAACATTTCATAAAACCATTTTGAATTCCAACATGGGTCAAAAATGGGGTTTTGACCCATGAAACATGTAAATCCAAACACCCTCTTAATTCAGAAATAGACTTTTTGAAACTGTGAAACTCATGAAAGATTTGAAAATTAAAAAAAAAACAAACAAACAAACTTGCAAGCTTAAACACGAGCTTACATGAGCTTAAAAACACACTTTAACAATTTGATCAATGATGCTCTTCAAATAAAAAAAAAATTGGCAGGTTCATAAAATAAATTGCAAAACTGAAATTAAAAGAGACTTTAAATTAAACTGAAATTAAAAGTACATGGAAGTTAAATGACAATAATAAAGTGGACATAGAATATCAAAATTCTAGACTAAAACTAAAAAACTGACTTACTAACTGCCTTTATATGGCTACAAGCTTTTATACTACTACTAGATGTCTCCCTCTCTTTCTTCTATGCTTCTGTGAGATTAAACAAAACCCAACTTGTGCTTTCTTCTGACAAAACTCTGCCCTAGGTAGCTTGTGACTCTGTCTTGGGTGATGGGTTGAGAAGCAGGCGTGGGAAACAGGGGATGGGAAGTTGAGTGTTGCAGGTTGTTTTGCAGAGTTGGTGGGAGAAAGGAGAAAGGGAGGAGGAAAAAGGTTGGCTGGGTTTGACTGTGGATATTAATAACAGGGGGGTTCAAGTAGGGGGTTCAAGGGTTGGGCTTGGGTTAATAATACAAAAGGACCAAAACTGCAATTCCACTAAACTTGAGGGACCAAATCTGTAATTTTCCAAAGTTTATTATAAGGACCACTTTTGACAAGTTTGAATTACCAAAGGACTAAAAATATTAATTTTCCAATTTAAAATGTCCAGGGGTAAATTCTGTCAATCTTTGAAACTTCAGGGACTAAAGTTGCCATTTTGCAAAATTGAATTTTATAAGTCTAATTTTGACAACTTGAAAATCCCTGAGGGCCTTTTATGAAAAATTAACTTGTTTTGAATAACCAGGGAATAGATTTGACAATTATTGAATAAAACACAGTCTAAATATTTTTTCTGTCTTTTTAAGACTTTTCAAAGTGTTTTTGACTGTTTTTGCAGTGCAGATGGAATAAAAATGATGAGTATTTAGACACTCATCAATGTTTTATCAACAAATCAAACCAAGACTAGTATTTTTCCAACAAACTCATTTAAACAAGATCATATGTACATGCATCACATTTTGAGAACACTAATATGATTAACTACATCCCAACACACAAGTATATCCCAAAACTACTCCATGATAATAATAATAATAACTAAACACAAATAGTAACAAAGTAATTCCAACAATTCAAGTGAATAGAATTCCATAACAAAGTTCATAGAATACCTAAACTTTTGTGATTACAAGAATTAGAATTCGTGGATTGTAGCAACCACGCGCCTCCAATCACCTAGATTCACCGTACAACTCCAAACTACCAAAACTATGGATGAGAATTGTTCCCTCCTTGCTCCTGGATGTTTTTCAGTAACAACTAAGCTTTTTGGCTAAATAACATGGTTGGTATTAGTTTAGGTGTAAACTAATACAATTTTGGTTGTGTCACACCTAGTATATTAGGACTAGGTTCTTTATATAGCCAAATGTGCTTGCTCAACTGACCAAAAACGTCCCCAACAAGTAAATGTCAAGAAATGATCGGACTCCAATTATTATGGGGAGTTAAGGCAACAATAAATGCAACATTGTGTAACTGCAGCGTGAGAAACCGGATCGGTTTCTACTCCAACCGAATCGGTTGTAGTTTGACCATTCGCCCAGCCGGATCCGGTTACGGGTTGTGACCGATCGGCTGGGTTTGTGCTATTTTGACTTTTTGTTGACTTTTCTCCTATGTGCTTCATTCTTTGCTCTCGCTGATGATTTCCAAGGCAAAACTTGATCTTTCCTTGCCGTAGATACTTAAAATCATTGCGTTTCTTAATCATTGAATCCAAAAGCTTCCTAGCTCGACTTCAGAATCTTCCAAATGTGCATAAAAACTTCATTTCTTCATTATTCGTGATACCTGGCTACATATACATACACAATACGCATCTTTGCACTTTTGCAACAGTTATGAGTAAATATAGCCGATTATCATGCACAAAACTAACAATAACGCTACTAAAAACATGTTCATTTTAGGCGTTATCAAATTCCCCCACACTTAAGCTCTACTCGCCCTCGAGTAGGTCTAACATTTGCAAAGATTGATTTCAATGGTATTTGACACCATGGTTCTAAAAATGTAACAATTATCCCAAAAGATAATCATCAACTTGCTTATAATATGTGAAAATTTTAAAAATGAACCAAAGACTTTAGATAACATAACTAGAACACCTCACAAATGATTTAAAAAAATCACTCAACTCTCATATATTGGTGGGTATATGTAAATCACTCAATGCCTAGTGATGATCAATGCTTTTTACCATAAGCTTGTACAAGTATCAAAACAAAGAAAATAAATTCATCAAAGAGGGCTTTTATTCGGGTTATAACGATAGGCTAAGGGTTCATAAAAGGTATGGATAAGGCATGGGATAGTTTATGAAATTGGTGTTAAAATATAAATAAAATCAAGTCCAAACCTCCATGTTGCTAGCCATCATACAAACCACAATCCCGAAAATGATTATTTCACCTCTTCTCATATCGATCTCTGCATATATATATATATCAATTTAGCTCATTGGCTAATCAATATCCTTCATATAGCTCATTGGCTATAACCATTTTTTTTTCAAAGTTCCCCCACACTTAGTGTAAACATACACCAAAAAAAATCGATAAAGACGTCTCTTTCATCCAAGATGGAGAATGGTACACACTATAAACAAAGTGTAGCTTCTTCATAATCATCAAAAACAATCCAATCATTCCAAACAACTAGCAACAAACCAATAGACTTGATAAGGGTTGGCTAAAGCTTGAAATTGTAAAATATTTTTGTATTTTTATGAATTTATCAAAACGAAAAGATTGGCTCGGAAGGGTGTACTAAGGGTATCTAGTGCTAAAGATGAGCACTAACAAATGGGTCCATATGGGTGGTTAACTAACCAATGTGGTTAGCTAATATATCATTAGATGTAAAATGGAAGGCCATTTGGTTTAAAACCTAAGGTGCCTCTTATCATTTGAACATATTTAGACCACTCGAAAGTGATTTTTAACCGTAATGCATAACTAGTACAAGTTCTAGAATCGACACAATCACCGGCACACTCATAGCAAATATAAAACAAAAGATGTGTTTTATACAAAAAGAAACCTCACAAATGTGTGGAAAAATGCTATTATGCATGCTAGAAAATGCTATCGAATCCAAAATGAATTACTTTCGTAATTTGGTTCAAATCCAAAAATTTCAAAAATCCTCATTTTACCATTGAAATCCCAAGTTATATATATTAAATATCAATAATGCGTGAAAACAACTAGACCAACAAGGGCGAATTTCTTCTAATCACTTGCATCCAAAAGTTATCTAAAAAAAATAAAAATGCTCATCATTTTTCCTATTTGCTTCCCTCCCCCATACTTAAGTTTTGCATTGTACTCAATGTAATAAAAAATGAACTTCAAAGTAAAGAAAATGGGAAAAAGAAATAGTTAAAAGATACCACGGGATAGAATATGCAATATGCATATTGGGTCATAAGAAAGCATGTGAGTTATCCAACTCCAAATATTTGACCATCAATAAGCTTCCAACATATCCATCCTGCAAACAAAAATTGCAACACGCAAAACACAAAACACGCAAATGCAACTAAAAACTAGATAAAACCAAGCAAAACATGCTAATCATCCTAAAAAATAGAAATAATATTGTTTAACACATCATAACCCATTGTCTTTGAAACCATAATTCACGAATGATTCACGATCACTCTTCATCCTCGCTCATGTCATCTCCTTCTTCATCATCATACTCATCATCATCACTTTCGGTTACGTAGTTTTCGTCCACAATCTCCGAACGAACTCTCCTCTTCTTTTTCTTTCCTCCAACTCCTGATGACGATCCTCCATCATCGTGGCTTTCTCCACCAACTTCAGGTAATCGACCATATGGGGGTACTGGATCAGGAAATGGTGCGTACCCAGGATATGGATACGGATAGGGTCCAGGATAAGAAGTGTAAGGAAAAGGATATGGTGGAACATTGGGTGGATTGTAGGGTGGCAACTCATAATTGGCTTCACGAGCCATGTTTTGAAAGATAGGCATGGAATAATCATTGATGTAGTTGTTTCTTAACATCATCGAGTCTCTCCATACATCCCTACATTGAATCTCATCTAAATGTTGGTTCCACTCTCCCCAACCCGAATCAAAACTACTGGACGTACCCATTTGCACGTTCTCCATTGGTATACTCCCTTGCTGTTGTGGTGGTTGTTGTTGTTGTCTTGGTTCAATCTATAACCCTAAGGTTTTCAATCTCCTATTCAAAGCATTACCAAAACCTTGTGCAGTCCACGTATCACTATACTTTGGCTCTCCACACTTAGCCAATTACTCATCAACATAATACCCAAAATTCTTCGCCAATTTTGTCACAAAATATCCTCCACAAATGTTACTGTTGCTCTTAATTCTCGGGGCTCTCCTGGAAAAATATTCGGCTATCAGCCAAACTGCATTACCGTCCTTAGTTTCTTCTAGCAACTTTATAACCCATAAGTCCGGTTTCTGACATTTGTCCCTGCTTCCAAATCTATTAAATGGCCCGATCACTATCAACTTGTGAAGTATCCTCATCAACGGATTCCTGATGGTTGAGGCATTCCTCTTAGCGCAAGTAGGATCTCCCACTTGATTCCAATAAGCGAGAATACTAGGATAGTCTTTTTCAAACCTCCGAAGTCTAGAAAAGTGAGTTTCAAATAATCGATGATTAACCTCATGTGGCTCATACAAACCAAGAGCCACGCCAAAAGCTGGCAAAGTGTAAGCATGATCCCTTCCATAAAGCCTAAACCAAACACAAATTTCCTTCATCAAGTTCCGAACATCCACCTTTCTTTCAAAATACATGGTTGAAAAGAACTCCATACACCATTCTCGATAGACCTCTTCATTGACGCTAAATGCTCTTTCCCATGACAAATCATTGAACGAATCTCCATCCCCTGGATATACATAAGACGTTCGCATCATTCCTCTCAACTCATCTTCACAATCACATTCCTCAAATAAATCCCAATCAATCACCCACGGAACCAAACATGTCCTATGTTGCAGTTTCGACAACCTTTCCCGAAAAGCATGTTTCTCCCCGTCGGTGAGATTTTTGAACTTTAAATTAGCATTTGCCTCCGTCTTCACACTATACTTAACCTTCTTCTTCTCGTTCCTTTGACAAAATTTCTTAACAAGCGGGTTTATAGGAATTGCCTCCTCGCTCGAGCTACCTACAATAATTCTCTGTAGAAATCACAAATAAAAGACCATATGAGAGTGTTAGAACAAACCAGAAGGTTCAAGGAACCTCCTAAGATCCATTTCAAAATTTCAAAAATTCAAACATAGAAACCGTAATCGGATTCGGTTCGTGAGAAACCGAATCGGTTACTCAAATGACCAAAATCCAACCGTTCGGTTGCAATGCGCAACCGAATCGGTTATGCAGCCTGCATAAGGCTTTTGCCTCTAAAAACCCTTTGTTAGAAACAAAGACCTTGATAGATCTTAAGCACTCGGGGATCGTTAGCTTTGCCGATGTAATCACAAGCAAACTAATAGAAGATCTCTACAACTTGGTATTGTAGCGGAAAATAAATACAAGTTATAATAACTAAGAACACTTTTGATCCTCTATGGATCTTTTATTATAGAAACTCTATGTTTCAGGTAGAATACAAGACTTAAGAGACTTGAGAAAAGCTTATCTATAACAAGATAATGTGGTTTCTTATATAGGCAAGAAACCCTAATAAGCGTTGACATATTACGCTTCTACTACTAAACTAGACTAAGCATGCAACTAGACAAGCATGCAACTAATCATATTGTTTTGTTAATCATCGTGTTTATTCTGAGTAAGCTCTACATAATACGGCGCCAACCTATACATACGGCGCTGACTTTTACTCTAAAGGGAGCTTA
The DNA here is from genome assembly GCA_019973895.1 of Chrysanthemum seticuspe. Classification (NCBI taxonomy): domain Eukaryota; kingdom Viridiplantae; phylum Streptophyta; class Magnoliopsida; order Asterales; family Asteraceae; genus Chrysanthemum; species Chrysanthemum seticuspe. The sequence goes on from BPTQ01000008.1 coordinate 41,434,475, forward strand.
TCTCTCCTACGTGGTTCCCACTTTCAGCAGCAACACACTGTCTGCTTTATCCCTTTTGCTGAAGTATAACTTCGGCAGTATCAGTTCTTCTTCGGCAGAATCTCTTCAACTGAACCTTCGGCAGAATCAGTAGTTTGTGCTTCGGCAGAATTAGTAGATTACCTTAATTCCCAACAATCCTCCCCTAAACTGGAATTTGACTGGGTTAAGATCCAGTTTCCTTGATAGATCTATAATGCTGTTGAGGATTGTAACCTTTTCCTTGAGGATTGTACCATAATGTTGATTGAGCAATGAGTGGACAGTAACTTGAGGATCAGTAGCAAAGAGTCAGAAGAAGAGCATCTCTATGATGACTGATCTGTGAAATACCAGATCTTTGCAGCAACATGTGACATCATGTACATCAAAACATATAAGTTCAATACTATTCTCATCACTTCCAGGTGTGTTAACTCCTGTGAGAGGTGAATCATTGAAATTAATGGATTGGTTGTCTCTTTACCAATAGCCATTACTACTGGAGTAGCCACATGTTTGAGTTCGAAAACTATGGTACATTGATAACCATCTGATTTATTGGCAAATCAGCAACCATATAAACGGATTTGACTTGTCTTTACCTGTAGCCGTTTGCTCAGGACTAGTCAATTCTTAGGATTGGTGAAGTGAGAACCAAATATGGATGCAGTTGTCTTTACCACATGCCATATACATGTGGACTAGCCAATTCTTGGATTCCAAACAGGAATAGACCATGGTGAATTGATGACCATTCAACTCTCAGCAGTTAAGCATGGGTGGTCGCAAACCCTATGATTGTGAGCAAACCATTACAGCGATCAACAGATTTGTTGTGTCTTTACCAAAGCTGTACCCTTTGGACTAGCCAACTCTTTGATATACAAACGGTACATCGGGTGAGTTAATGACCATTAGAAAGTTTTTTTTTTTTTTTTTTTTTTTTTTTTTTTTTTTTTTTTTTTTTTTTTAACTAAAAACAATTTATAAAACTGAAAAAGCTTAATAATAAGTTGAAAAGGAAAATATAAAACCTAATTTTTATTAAATAAACGCTATCACTATTTTTAAAATGATGTTTTTGTGAATTAGTGAAAGTCGTTTACTTTTTTTTTTTTTTTTTTTTTTTTTTTTTTTTTTTTTTTTTAAAAAAAAATTTGACAAAAAATAGGCAAATATCACAAGAAGAGCAGATTAAAATGAACAAAACAAAGTAGTGCAGTGAGTACCAATTGTGCTTATGTGGAAGAAGAAGAGGCCTATTGCAGTTGTTGAAGTTGAGTTTTGATCAATCCCACCAGTGTTAAAGCAGATTGTCTTTCATTTCCCACGGGATCTGGAGGAATTTCCAATTTCTGACTCAACATCTTTTCCATAAGTCTTTTAGGCAGAGGATACTTTCTTTCAGACAACAGGCACACTGTGATTCCACCCTTAGTTTCAAGGACATGCACCCGAGGGAGAGGATAGAATCTCCAGGATATAAGCTTCCACCGATGTGAGTTTTCCCAAATAGAAGATGCTTTGCTGTTGGGAATATGGGAGTTCAACAGAACTTGAAAATCTCCTGGTAAAAACATCCCAGAACCTTGTGGTTCCTTGTCACAATAATGAGTGGAAACTTGAGTGAACAGAGAAATTAAGTCAGCCCTGTCAATCAAGTGCAGAATTTCCTTTAGAAAAGTAAATTCCATTAAAATGGAGTCCCCTCGATGAAGCACATTCATCTCATCATTCTTTAAGTTCCACCCTATCAACCCATCTGAGTTTCCATCAGGAAAATCAGTAGCAGCCCCTTCTATAATGAAAGTTGAGTCATCAGCTTCAAGATCGAAAGGAGATATTTTAGCCATTCTCTTCTTCCTCTTCCCAGGCTGATAGATATTCCTTGAGGGAGCATTTTTATCTTCTCCATTGGGAGTAGGACTTGTATCAGCAGATGGAGACTGAGTGGAAGCGCGAAGTGCTTTTATCCTTTGGGATATCCTTATAGCCTTTTCTGTTTTGGTTTCTGCGAGATCAGTTTCCTTAAGTTCAGAATCTTCTGCTGTGACAACAGGTGTTACTGTGGGAGAGGGAGTTGATGCTTCAGGTGCTTCAGGAGGAATGGAAGATGGTTCAGCAGATTGACCCTTGGTAGTAGAAGAAGCAACTTCAGAGGTTGCTTCAGCAGGAATGACTGAAGAGGATTCCTTGGTTGGAGCATCATCAGCCTTGAGTCTTTTGGCTTCTGGAGCAGCTTCATTCGCTGAGGTCCTCTTTAGGTTGAGAGATTTTGCTAGAGATATTGATCTTTCCTCCATGATTTGGTTATATCTGCGATACAGGACATGATCAGGAAGAGCTTTGACTTGTTTCATTGTTAGGCCAGAGTTGGACCGTGAGTATTGGTTTTTCACCACCCTTCTTATTTCATTTTTAGTGGGAGGTTTGTTTTTGGCCTTCTGAGCTTTGATCGCCCTCTTTTGTGCAAGTGCCTCTTGCCTCCTTTGTCTTCCCTGAGCTCTCATTCGCTCAACATAATTGTCACTGAGGAAATCTCCACCTAGTATACTTTGAGCTAGAGAAGGTCTTGAAATGACATGCTGAGTGAGGATATCCCAATGTTCAGCAGGCATCTTAACCCTCAGTTCATCTAGTTCTTTTCTTCTCTCAGGAGTAAGAGATGAGAATTCCTCTGTTCCAAGTTGTTTAGCCAATGCTGCATCTTCCTTTGACTTCTCAAACTCTGCTAATCTACTAGCTTGACCTAGTCTTTCCTCCTCGGTTACCAGGTTAGGACCAAGCTCATCTTCAATGATGACATTTTTCCCTTTGTCATCAGGCTGCTTAGCACATTCTTCTTCTGTAAGATCAACTACAGGAATTTCTTCTGGTGTACTTAGATCAACGTGTTGATGTAGATTATCAACTGAAGTGTTTAAGACAGCAACATCAGGATGATCTGCTGAAGGTGAAGGGTCTGATGGTTCTTGAACGGATGAAGTCTGTCCAAGGTCTGTAGATGCATCCTCCATTTGTATATCAGCAGATGCAGCCTTATCAACCACAGGTTCCTCTGAAGCTTCAGAAGAAACCTTATGAGGATCAGATCTCTTTCTTCTGGTGTACAGAACAGGTTTCGTCTTTTTTGATGAAGTGGCAGCTACAGATGAAGGGTCATTGAGAGACACTTCAGCCAACATTTCTAGAGATCCAAAGGGAGGAACTTCTTGCTCTTCATCAGATGAAACCACCAGTTTCCTTTTGGAAGACCCTTTTAGGTTGTGCTCTAAGACCTTAATCTGATTCTGCAGTTCTTCAATTTTACTTCCAAGAGAAGACTTGGTCTCTGCAAGCTCCTTTTTCAGATTCTTAACCTCTGCAGCATACCTGTTGACAAGAGAGTACACAGATGAGAGTGTAACGGGGTCCTCAGCTCCACCAGCAGATTGCTCTGTGGTAAGGGGAGCCTCATTGGACCTTTCAGGAGTAACCTGGTCATGCACAATGTGGGGAATATCTTCATCAAGAGGATCCCTCACAGGACTTGGTGTGGGAGGTCTATTAAGATCTGCCTCAACATGAGTATCAAGTGTGGGTGGAGAACTGGGACAGGGTGGCTGGTCAGGAGCAACATGAGTTGCTTCAACAGTATAAGATGGGCCCTCATCAATGTTGACCAATGGATTACCATCAGTAGCAACAGGTGAAGTAGGAGTATTATGAGCCACATTCTCCTCATTAGCAGCCTCATTACCTTGGGGCAACATAGCAGCTAACAAGGGATGATGTTCCCCTTGAAAGTGAATTTTCATGGTTGCAAACAATTTAGCAGTCAAGGAACTTATAGGATAAAAAGCTTGTGCTTGGGTAGAGGTGTCTAATATGATTTGTAAAAACCTTGGGTACATTAAAAATTTTCCCTTTGTCTTTTGAATATTTTCAACCATGTTTTCGAAAATATACTTAGAAAAATTGAAAGTTACCCCTTGAGAAAGACACACAATACCATATCCCAGTCTGGTTGAGAACTGGTCCCATCCTCCAGTCTTGTTGCTCATGCATTGGAGCAGTGTGTGAACCAGGAACCTCCATTTGGGGCAGAGTTCCTTCTTTAGCCACATATCAGTTCTAGTACCACGATAGCCAATAGCCCTTAGTCCATCCAGCACATCTTCCTGATTGGAGTAAAATACTCCATCAGCATCTTCCAAGTGAAGCTTCCTCCTAATCAGGTCCTCTGTCACTATGTGCTCTGTTCCGTCAACCACAGCCCTAATCTCTGTCTCACTCCTCTTCTCAGCAGTTGCCCAAAATTGAGTAACCAGTGATTCATATATCTCATTTGGAGAATGAGTTAGAGCATAACGTATCTTGGACCTTTTCAGGAATTCCACCATTGGTTCGTACAGTTCATAACCTTTGCCATTACCCAGAAAAGCAACTTTGTTGTGATCATATTTAAATTCAAGACCCATGAGGAATATGAGTGTTTAGGATTATGATTTTGTAATGGTAAGAGTTTGTGTAAGTGGAATGAGAGGGAATTTGTTCGTTCTGAAGCGAGTGATGGTGGATAAAGTGTTTTTGCCCAAATTATGGTCAAAGAAAAATGGACCGTTTGGTTGACCATTGCTGACGTGTATGACATCTTTGACCCGAACCAAAATAACACTTCGGCAGAAATACAGGATCAATCTGCTGAAGTTATGGCATCAGCAGAATGCATCAAAGATGAGAATATCTTCGGTAAGTTTCTAGAATTACTGTGCCACCCACTTGCATTAAACTCATTGAACCTCGAATCCGTCTATAAAATGATCCCAATGTAACTCATCTTTTCACCAAGATCCCCAAATATTTACCACAAACCCTAGAAGTCAAATAACCTCAATTAACCCAATTGCACTATGACTTCCAAACCTGAGATCATAGATCTTACTTCCTCAGCTTCCTCATCCTCTTCATCATCATCAAGTGGTGAATCAAACCCATGGTTCTCTTACTTTCCTCAACCCTATCCAAGACCTAAAAAATCACCCTTTCTTTCTTCTTCAGAAGATGACAGTGTAGTGAATCCAAGTGAATCTGCTGATGATTCTGATGACTCCTATAAGGAGGGAACGTCTTACTCCCAACCTCCAGCACCTCGGTCTCAACAAAGACCTCGTGCCAGGAATCCGCCACTCCCCAAAGATAGGGAGGTGGTTCTTGGTCTCACTGCGCCATCTTTTGGTGCATAAACACCCATCGTATAGAAGAAGGGCTTGAAGAGGGTGGATCGATTGCATTTTGGTTGAAATGAGTAGATGAAGCACAAAGGACACGATAGTTCTCTTCGTCATCCTTCGTGGTCATCGTCATCGTCAATCGTTTGCATCAATCCATCCCTCCATTTTGGTCCTTAGCATCTTCGTCGTCCTGGTCGTGCATATCCAACCAGCCAGTTAAGCGGAATGGGTGGTTACGCAAGACCTACAAAGGCAAAGCCAGCATCTAAGGCATATCCAGCATTCGATTAGATTTCGGAATGAAAGATATACATTAGATTAGGCTTAGCTTGAGGATGCATAATAGAAGTAGGTTGACTTTATGTAAGCTGTAAGCTGTAAACTATTTCTTGAATGAATGAATGAACAATTTGACTTCAATTTCTTTTCTTTCAGTATTATCTTCAGTAGAATCAAATTGTATGCTTCAGCATTTGTTATCAGAAGAAACAAGCAACACTTTCAGCTATCTGACCATGTACTAATGAGCCACTTTTGATGAATATGATCTTGATCATGGGATGTATAAACTGCAATCCAGATAAGGAACAGACAAAAAGCAGTACAGACAACTGCAAAACAGACACTAAAACAAATACTACAACAAAAACAAACAAACTAGAGAAATATTAGAAGTTAGTGTTAGATTACAAACTAAAATATAAAGACAAACCAAAATCTGCAGAGTGAATATAAAACAAACAAAAATCTGCAGAGTTTGCACAAATCCTCCCCTGAGGCATATGCCTCCCCTGAGGCCTATGCCTCCCCTCAAACTATGCAGTCAAGGGTTTAGCATACCAATATTGACCACGAGGTGTTGAAACCTTGGTCCATCAAAAGCCTTTGTTAATAGGTCTGCCACATTATTATCAGTATGGATTTTAGCCACTTTTATCAAATGTTTTTCATAAGCATCTCTTATAAAGTGGTGCCTGATTTCAATGTGTTTCGTTCGACTGTGAAAAACTGGATTTTTGACTATGCAGATGGTACTTTGATTATCTATATGAATTGTAGTGTTCATAAAGTTGTACCCATAGTCCAGCAATTGGTTCTGAATCCAAAGGACTTGTCCACAGCAGTTTGCAGCAGCAACGTATTCTGCTTCAGTAGTTGAGGTGGCCACAATGGTTTGTTTCTTGCATTGCCAAGAAATCAATCTTTTGCCTAGAAATTGGCAGCCTCCAGTTGTGGATCTTCTATCCAAATTTGCACCAGCATAATCACTGTCACTAAATGCTTCTAACTTGAAAGGAGATTCTTTTGGGTACCAAAGGCCTAAAAGAGGTTGGCCTTTGAGGTACTTAAAGATCTTCTTTACGGCATTGAGATGGGAAGCAAGTGGAGTGACTTGATGTCGAGAACAAACACTCACAGCAAAAGTAATATCAGGCCTTGAAGCTGTCAGATACATCAATGAACCAATCATGGACCTGTACAGATGCACATTCACAGGTAGATCTGGATCATTGTTAGCTTTAGTCTTTGGAGCTTCATAAGGTGTTGTGGCAGTCCTAACACCTTCCATACCAAACTTCTTTAGAATGTCCCTTACATATTTATCTTGACAGATAAAAATGCCATCCTGTTTCTGCTGAACTTGAAGACCCAAAAAGAAAGTAAGTTCTCCCATAGCACTCATTTGAAATTCACCCTTCATAAGTTCCTCGAATTCCCTGCACCAGGCTTCATTTGTGGAACCAAAGATAATGTCGTCCACATACACTTGTACCAGAATGATGTCAGAGTAATTCTTCTTGAGGAACAGAGTTTTATCAATAGCTCCTCTCCTATAGCCATGCTTCAGCAGGAATGAGGAAAGCCGAGCATACCAAGCTCTTGGAGCCTGATGTAAGCCATAGAGAGCTTTAACAACTTTGTAAACATGATCTGGGTGATCTGGGTCTTCAAATCCCTTTGGTTGAGAGACATAAACCTCTTCTTCAATCTCACCATACAGAAAAGCACCTTTGACATCCATTTGATACACCATGAAGCCCATATAAGAAGCATAAGCCAAGAAAATGCGAATTGCTTCAACTCTGGCAACAGGAGCAAACACTTCATCATAATCAATTCCTTCCTCCTGTCTGAAGCCTTGTGCTACCAACCTTGCTTTGTTTTTAATCACAACACCTCTAGAATCTCTCTTATTCTTCAGAACCCATTTTGTCCCAATGGCATATTTGCCATCAGGTAGTGGAACCAAGATCCACACTTGCTGATTGTGAAATTGTTGCATCTCTTCTTGCATTGCTTCTAGCCAACTGGAATCATTAAGAGCTTGAGATACACTGGTTGGTTCCACTTGAGAGAGAAAACAAGCAAACAGACAATGTTTGAAGTCTGTGTGATTGTCTCTTTGTTGGTTGGAGACATAAGAGAGAAAGGCAATCTGTCTAAATTGAGGACTTGTGATAGCCCTTCGAGTTCTGACAGGTGCCAGAAGATCACCTATGATGTTGGATTGAGGATGAGCAGTGTTGATCCTCTGAGTAGCAGTGGGGTTGACTTCAAAGGATGAATCAAGATTAGTGATGGTTGGTTCAAAATCAGCATCATAAGAGGGTGAGGTGAAGATGCCAGCTTTGGGTTGATGATTTCCAAGATCTGAAGGTTTTGGAAAGCGTGTATAGGGTTCACCAAAGTCTGAGGATACTTGAGGAGAAACAGCATATCCTTCAGCAGATTTGGGGATGGAAGGTGTGACAGAGTCAACTTCAGTAGACACGTTGTTTCTGCTGACTCCTTCATTAGCTTCCCCTTCTTTCAGTTTCTCTGCTTCAAGCTTGGCTGCAAATTCTTGAGTCTGAAGCCTAGCGAGGTCCTCAGCATAATGAGAGTCATCTTCATCACTTGAATCAGCAGTATCCTTGGAGGTGGTACCTGCAACATTGTTAGGAGAAAAGGAAGGTACAAGTATGGGTTGCTCATCATCTTCAAACTCATTTTCAGAGTCGTCATTTAAGGGACCTGCAATGTCAGTGGGAGTGGTTTGAGACCCTGCATTTTGATTAGCCAAGTGTCTAGTGTAACCCAAAGAGTCAGTTAAGTAGTCAAGATCAAAAGACCACGAATGACCCTGTCCTTGAATATTATGCTTATCTTCAAAAAATCTCAGGTTCAACGTCTCCTCTATCTTCTTAGCTTGCAGATTGTACACCCTATAGGCCTTACTATGAGCCGAATAACCCACAATGTAGCCATCATCAGCCTTCTCATCAAACTTTCCCAGCGGATCACTAGTGTTCAGAATGGTCACTTGACAACCGAAAGGTTTTAGGTAGTGAATGACAGGAACCTTCCCAAAGAGAAGTTCATATGGTGTTTTGAGTTGTGGTCTTGTAATGGAGACCCTGTTTAGCACATAGCAAGCTGTGCCAACAGCTTCAGTCCAGAACATGGTGGGTAGCTTAGAGTCTGAAAGCATTGACCTTGCAGCCTCTATTAGGGTCCTATTCTTTCTTTCAGCCACCCCATTTTGTTGTGGGGTTCTTGGATTACTATAGTCCCGTTTTATACCCTTTGACCCACAGAGTTCTATTAGAATTGCATTTTTGAACTCTGTCCCATTATCACACCGAATACCCTTGACCTTTTTGTTTAGCTGATTTTCAATGAGAGTGATGAATTCAGTCAGCACTTGAGCGGTTTCATCTTTGGTTCTGAGAAAGAACACCCAGCAAAATCTGCTATAGCCATCAGTGATTACCAAACAGAAGTACTTATGGTCAATGCTTCTGACTTGAGTTGGACCAAACAGATCCATGTGAAGCAATTGAAGAGGTTCAGTAATGATGCTCATAGCATTGATAGCTTTGTAAGAAGCTCTGTGTTGTTTCCCTTTGTTACAAGCGACACAATTGTGATCATTTGTGAAGACTTTGGTGGGAAGTCCTTCAACAAGGCCCATTTTTGAGAGTTTGTTAATGGTCTTGAAGTTTACATGCGCCATTCTTCTATGCCATTTAGTGGACTCATCAAGAGATGCTTTAGCCACCAAACAAGTAAGATCACCACCTGGTTGAACTTCATTAAGGTTAAATGTGTATAAGTTGTGAGTACGAGGAACCTTCAGCAGAATGGAAGTTTCTTCTGGGAGTTTGAAGTCTTTAGATAGCACAAGACATTCATTCTCAGTGAAGAGAACTTTGTTCTTAGTGTCACAGATTTGTGAAACAGAGAACAAATTGAACTGCTGAAGTTCTTTAACAAAGTACACATTTTCAAAATCCAGATGAGGTGTCTTTATGGTTCCCTTGCCCGTGATACTCCCATCACTTCCTCCAAAAGTAACATTGCCTCCACCTTCTATAGGGACAAAATTGTGCATCATATCCCTGTTCCCAGACATGCTTCTGGAACAACCACTATCAACAATACCAATATTCTTATGCTTAAGGGGATGATCCTACAAACAACAACAAAAATATATACAAACAGTTAGTATTCAGTGGAGGTTCAAGTCATTACTGACTTGAACCTGCCTTGTGGATCACAGGTTTAGGGCATGAAGTGTTAGAGGATCCACCATTGTTCTTGGTCCTCCATTGATAATTAGGTCCCTTGTTAGTCCAAGAACAACCTGCTGAGGGCTTCACAGCAGTGCTCCCATATCCCATCCCAGCATACATAGAGTCAACATATGTAGGCCAATGACCATGTTTAAAAAATGAACTAGTGGGTTGAACATATGGTCTGTTAACTGAACCTCTCCAATGAGAGTCAGTCTTTGCTGCTTGAGGGACATAAGGTGGGATATTAGCAACATTGGTCCAATTAGGTTTGTGTTTCTCGAGATTAGCATATGCACCCAATCTTTGTTCATAAAAATCACAATCCTTTATCAAATGAAATTTACTGCCACATACAAAACATGTCTTCTTCTTAGAAGTTTTATTCAAAAAGGAAGATGTTGGATTACATGCAGAAGTATTTGAAACAGATACATTTAAGGAATTGTTCTTAACACACTGATTATTCAAAGATGTAAAATACAAGTCTTCAGAAGAAACTATCTTGGAAGTGGATTCCTCAGCAGTTTCTTTAGATGGCTTGTAAGTAGACTGGGGTGCAGACATGGGTGTTGGCTCAGGCTTGGGAAGGTCAGACTTCTCATTTGAATCACAGCTTTCATAGGAAGTGGACCCTTGATCCGATGAATTGTCACTGTCAGGGCAAGAGACAAAGTCATTAGATGAGGTATCAGGGTCTGGCAAGTCTTTTGACTTTTTGCCATATAGATGATGTGATCCATCAAAGTCAACAGTGATGGAAAGGTCAATAGGCATAAATTCACCTCTAATGGGTCCAGGGACAGCATGTAATTCTCCTTCTTTTAAAAAGTTAGCTAACCCTGCTGGTGTGGATTTACGACCATCATATTTAGCTTCTACTCCTACATACTTTTGAAAGCCTATCCCTAAGCGAGAGGTTACTGTTTGACTTTTATAGATTTCACTAGCCAGATTATCACCCGATATTAACCATTCCTTATGCCTAGCTATTTCCTCAGCTAGTTTAGCCTTAAGTTCTAGATTCTCAGACATAGCTTCATCCTTTGCTTTCTCAAACAGTTTTAAGTAATTATTTGCAACTTCTAGATCAAACTGTAAAACTTTTATTTTTTCTTCATAAGCAATTTGATTCTACTGTTTTTAATGCTAGTTTATGAGCTTCATTATCAATATAACATGCATCAAACTTTGGTTTCATGGCATCAAATTCTTCCTTAAGTTCATTGTATCTAAGACTACATCCAAAAATACAATTGTGTACCTGAGACAATCCCATTAAGGCAAACTGATCATGCCTTTCATCCGAAGTGCACCTTGCAAGCAGTCCAAGCTTATCAGTACCTTGAGCTTCCTCATCAACAGGTTCATGTGTGGTCCAGTTGACCTGTTCATCCATGGTGAGGAGAGCTGCTGAAGCTCCAGCTTCCTGCTATTTCTGCTGATAGGAAAGATATTTGGCTCCATCTCCATTCTTTCTGTCCTTGCATTCTCTAGAGAAATGCCCCATCTGATGACAAGAGTAGCACCTGACTTTCCCCCTATCAAAGCGAGCTGGTTCCTTTCCCTTGAAAACAAACTTCCTTCCAGCCTTCTCTTCAAACCTTTTGATGTCCACTGACAGCAAAGCCACCTGCATTTTCAGCTTCATTTCCTCCATTTCAAGAGGGTCCACCTGATCAAAGTCTTCATATGCAAGATACTGCTGAGTATCATAGTCAGCAACAAACGAATGAAGAACATCCTCCATCACACTACTAGACCTAGCTTGAGAACTTGGTGGAGTGGGACGAGGGTTATGTGGAGGGGGAGTTGAAGATGATGATGGAAAGTAGTTGGAACTAGGAGATGATGGAAAATAGTTGGAGCTAGGAGCCTGTACCATCATGTTGGAATGAGAGGTCCCAACAAAAGCTGCATGGTTAGAAGAAGATGTACGGTAGGGAGTCTTGACATCTGGTTCAAGGGTTCTGAGTCTGTTGTATAGCTCATCAAAGGTGAGCATGTCCAGCCCTCCTTTAGCCTTGAGTGCAATGCTAACATGCAACCATGATGGTGGCAAGGACCTCAAGAACTTTGAGTTGCAATCTTCATTGTCCGGTTTAGCATTCAGCTGATTCAGCTGACTCAAGATCCTATGGAACCGGTCGTATCCCTTGTGGATACCTTCTTCTTCTGATATGTTGAAGTCCTGAAACTGTTGTCTAAGCATGGACTTCCTCATTCTCTTTGATTCTTCATTTCCACCAAACCTTGCTTTGAGAGCCATCCAAATATCTTTAGCATCATCCATATGATGAAAATCACATAGATGATCTTCAGGTATGGCTTGAAGCAGAATGATCTTCACTTTATGCTCTCTCTGCATGGCCAGCACTTCTTCAGCAGTTTTTGGTGGAGCCATGATAAACTTCCCATCTCTGTCAGGAATCATCTTCTTTAGACTATTTCCTTTCTTTACTATCTCCCATAGATTCCAATCAATATTGGAAATCCAGTTTTCCATCTTCATAGTCCAAAGTTCATATTCTTCCCTCTTTAAATAAGGGAATTTACCATTGCTGTTTGTGAGACTGAGCTGTTGCATGGAAGTGGTGTTGGTGTTGTTTGTGTTGTTTGTGTTGGTGACTTCATTTTCTGTATCGGATCCAGGCATGATGAATGAATATTTGGTTGAATGGGGGTGAGACTGGTTCTTAGTATCGTAGAGACTTTCCCGAGGCTCTGATACCACTTGTTAGAAACAAAGACCTTGATAGATCTTAAGCACTCGGGGATCGTTAGCTTTGCCGATGTAATCACAAGCAAACTAATAGAAGATCTCTACAACTTGGTATTGTAGCGGAAAATAAATACAAGTTATAATAACTAAGAACACTTTTGATCCTCTATGGATCTTTTATTATAGAAACTCTATGTTTCAGGTAGAATACAAGACTTAAGAGACTTGAGAAAAGCTTATCTATAACAAGATAATGCAATATGCAATATGCATATTGGGTCATAAGAAAGCATGTGAGTTATCCAACTCCAAATATTTGACCATCAATAAGCTTCCAACATATCCATCCTGCAAACAAAAATTGCAACACGCAAAACACAAAACACGCAAATGCAACTAAAAACTAGATAAAACCAAGCAAAACATGCTAATCATCCTAAAAAATAGAAATAATATTGTTTAACACATCATAACCCATTGTCTTTGAAACCATAATTCACGAATGATTCACGATCACTCTTCATCCTCGCTCATGTCATCTCCTTCTTCATCATCATACTCATCATCATCACTTTCGGTTACGTAGTTTTCGTCCACAATCTCCGAACGAACTCTCCTCTTCTTTTTCTTTCCTCCAACTCCTGATGACGATCCTCCATCATCGTGGCTTTCTCCACCAACTTCAGGTAATCGACCATATGGGGGTACTGGATCAGGAAATGGTGCGTACCCAGGATATGGATACGGATAGGGTCCAGGATAAGAAGTGTAAGGAAAAGGATATGGTGGAACATTGGGTGGATTGTAGGGTGGCAACTCATAATTGGCTTCACGAGCCATGTTTTGAAAGATAGGCATGGAATAATCATTGATGTAGTTGTTTCTTAACATCATCGAGTCTCTCCATACATCCCTACATTGAATCTCATCTAAATGTTGGTTCCACTCTCCCCAACCCGAATCAAAACTACTGGACGTACCCATTTGCACGTTCTCCATTGGTATACTCCCTTGCTGTTGTGGTGGTTGTTGTTGTTGTCTTGGTTCAATCTATAACCCTAAGGTTTTCAATCTCCTATTCAAAGCATTACCAAAACCTTGTGCAGTCCACGTATCACTATACTTTGGCTCTCCACACTTAGCCAATTACTCATCAACATAATACCCAAAATTCTTCGCCAATTTTGTCACAAAATATCCTCCACAAATGTTACTGTTGCTCTTAATTCTCGGGGCTCTCCTGGAAAAATATTCGGCTATCAGCCAAACTGCATTACCGTCCTTAGTTTCTTCTAGCAACTTTATAACCCATAAGTCCGGTTTCTGACATTTGTCCCTGCTTCCAAATCTATTAAATGGCCCGATCACTATCAACTTGTGAAGTATCCTCATCAACGGATTCCTGATGGTTGAGGCATTCCTCTTAGCGCAAGTAGGATCTCCCACTTGATTCCAATAAGCGAGAATACTAGGATAGTCTTTTTCAAACCTCCGAAGTCTAGAAAAGTGAGTTTCAAATAATCGATGATTAACCTCATGTGGCTCATACAAACCAAGAGCCACGCCAAAAGCTGGCAAAGTGTAAGCATGATCCCTTCCATAAAGCCTAAACCAAACACAAATTTCCTTCATCAAGTTCCGAACATCCACCTTTCTTTCAAAATACATGGTTGAAAAGAACTCCATACACCATTCTCGATAGACCTCTTCATTGACGCTAAATGCTCTTTCCCATGACAAATCATTGAACGAATCTCCATCCCCTGGATATACATAAGACGTTCGCATCATTCCTCTCAACTCATCTTCACAATCACATTCCTCAAATAAATCCCAATCAATCACCCACGGAACCAAACATGTCCTATGTTGCAGTTTCGACAACCTTTCCCGAAAAGCATGTTTCTCCCCGTCGGTGAGATTTTTGAACTTTAAATTAGCATTTGCCTCCGTCTTCACACTATACTTAACCTTCTTCTTCTCGTTCCTTTGACAAAATTTCTTAACAAGCGGGTTTATAGGAATTGCCTCCTCGCTCGAGCTACCTACAATAATTCTCTGTAGAAATCACAAATAAAAGACCATATGAGAGTGTTAGAACAAACCAGAAGGTTCAAGGAACCTCCTAAGATCCATTTCAAAATTTCAAAAATTCAAACATAGAAACCGTAATCGGATTCGGTTCGTGAGAAACCGAATCGGTTACTCAAATGACCAAAATCCAACCGTTCGGTTGCAATGCGCAACCGAATCGGTTATGCAGCCTGCATAAGGCTTTTGCCTCTAAAAACCCTTTGTTAGAAACAAAGACCTTGATAGATCTTAAGCACTCGGGGATCGTTAGCTTTGCCGATGTAATCACAAGCAAACTAATAGAAGATCTCTACAACTTGGTATTGTAGCGGAAAATAAATACAAGTTATAATAACTAAGAACACTTTTGATCCTCTATGGATCTTTTATTATAGAAACTCTATGTTTCAGGTAGAATACAAGACTTAAGAGACTTGAGAAAAGCTTATCTATAACAAGATAATGTGGTTTCTTATATAGGCAAGAAACCCTAATAAGCGTTGACATATTACGCTTCTACTACTAAACTAGACTAAGCATGCAACTAGACAAGCATGCAACTAATCATATTGTTTTGTTAATCATCGTGTTTATTCTGAGTAAGCTCTACATAATACGGCGCCAACCTATACATACGGCGCTGACTTTTACTATAAAGGGAGCTTATCTCTCCTACGTGGTTCCCACTTTCAGCAGCAACACACTGTCTGCTTTATCCCTTCTGCTGAAGTATAACTTCGGCAGTATCAGTTCTTCTTCGGCAGAATCTCTTCAACTGAACCTTCGGCAGAATCAGTAGTTTGTGCTTCGGCAGAATTAGTAGATTACCTTAATTCCCAACACCCTTCTATACTCGAGTTTTCTAAGTCCAAACCACTCCTAGATCGCATTCTATCATCCTCAATGATTTCCACATCCTTGAATTATTCTAAACTCACTTTTCAAATCATCAAACATCATCCATCACCATCTTAGAACTCAACTTGATAAACCTATATCCTTCAATCATTAGTTCTAATCAATAATGTGGCATCTATCACTCCTAAAAACGCATCATCTATCATAAGGAGTCACTAATTTCAACTTATCTTGATTCAAAAGCACAACCCAATTAAATCCAAAAATTCAATCATTTATTATTCATCCTATGTTGAATCAATCAATCCAATCCTTCTTGCAATGCACTCCTATATCAATTACCCACTCAATCTTAAAATATTACAACTTAATTCGAGTTATAACAAAAACCCCCAAATTGGTGACCTAATATCAAATTCGAATCAAATGCTCTAATAAAACCTTAATTGATTTAATTGACTGTAGATGCTTACTTGTTTGGATGCCATGATGTTTTCCTACAACTTAAACAACCGTCAATCAGCTTCTCTTGGACGAATTTTTGCAAAACCCACTGGAGAATTAGTGTGTGTGTTTTTCTGGAAAAAATGAATTTTTTTTTTGGTTTTTATACTCAATTGCAACCGGTTCAGTCAAGGATACAACCGTTTCGGTTTGCATTTCGCCAAATTTTGCATTTTTACATGTTACTTACGCATTTACCTTTCAAGCAACAATTTTTTACTCAAAAATTCTACTAAAGATTCACACAACATTCACCCACCATATGAAATTTTGAACAATCATCCAATCTAAAAATCTCAACTCATCATACTAATGAACTAAACCAAAATTCATCTCAAAACTCAAAGTTATAATGCATTAACCAAATCACCTCAATCATAAAAATAAAAATAAAAATGAAATAAGAAACAAAAATCCTAAATGCATCAAATCAAAAAGAAATAGTTCATGAAATTCAAGCAATAATTGCTTGTTTATTACGGCCTCTTGTCTTCTCCTCAAAATTCCTCAAAATACTCTTGTCTTAGAATGTCCTCGCTTTGAAATTTTTCGGTCAACTCATGGAACGTTTCAAAAGTTTTGAATTTTCTCATGAATCTTCGTCCATCCGGACATAGTATATCGAACTTAACATGCCATGCTCCATCTCAGGTTTGTCTCTTGTAAGTCCCCGACCCTTCGGGTCTCCACTCCAAATTCTTAAGTTGCACCGGTAAAGAACCTAAAAAGTCAGTCAACTTTTTGTAAACTAGTATGTTTTTGAATGGGTTATAGAAAGCTTCTACCGCTAAAGCACGTTCCATTTCGTCCTCTATATCAAAATAAGGCGGAGCTAACGGTCCGTACATTGGGTTACCTTGGACATCACGTCCCACTTCAAAAAATGTTAAATCATCATCTGTTTCTATTGTTGAAACAAACAGACCTTGATAGATCTTGAGCTCGTGGATCGTTATATATGCCTATGTAATCACAAGCACAATAAAAGACAATCTCTACTACTTATATTTATCAGCGAAATATAAACACAAGTAACAAATAACTAAGAACTTTGTGATCCTCTATGGATCTTTATATTAACTAAAACTGAGTTTTTCCAATCGGTACATAACTCATTCTAATGTGTTCCTTTTATAGACAAGGAACCCTAAACAATATCGCTAAACCGTTTCCCAAGAAACGTATAAACATAAAACTAAATAAGATATACACAATCACTTCCTAATAAAGCTCATGTATATCCACACTAAATAAACTAGACACGGAATAAATAAACACGGAATAAAGACTTCCGCAGAAACAGACTAATAACTATTATACTTCAGCAGATTATGTCTTCGGCAGAATCCACTCTTCTTCAGTAGAAACACTTCGGCAGTAATTTCAGCATAATCCAAACTTCACATAATTCCCAACAATCCTCCACTAAACTGGAATTTGACTTGGTTAAGTTCCAGTTTCCTGATAGATTTTTAACAAAAATAACCCCAGAGGATTGTATACGAACACCAGCAACAAAGAATCCAAATAAGAACATCTCTATGATGAATAAACTCTGAAACTCCATATCTTTGCAGCATCAAATGACAATAGATACATCAAAACAAATTAGTTTCATACTATTCTCATCACATCCAGGTGTGTTAACTCCTGTGAGAGGTGAATCATTGAAAATAATGGTGTTGATGTCTCTTTACCAATAGCCATCACTACTGGAGTAGCCATATGTTTAAGTTCAGAAACCATGGTACACTGATAACCATCTGATTTATTGGCAAACCAGCAACCATATAAACGGATTTGAAATGTCTTTACCTGTAGCCGTTTGCTCAGGACTAGTCAATTCTTAGAATTGGTGAATTGGGAACCAAATATGGAATGCCACTGCCTTTACCACAAGCCATATACATGTGGGCTAGCCAATTCTTGGATTCCAAAAAGGAATAGACCATGGTGAATTGAAAACCATACAACACTCAGCAATTAAGCATGGGTGATTGCATACCCTATGATTTTTAGCAAACCATTACAGCTATCAACAGATTTGATGTGTCTTTACCAAAGCTGTACCCTTTGGACTAGCTAACTCTTTGACATACACAAGGTATATCTGGTGAATCAATAACCATAAAAAATATACAACAAACCTGCAAGAAAAGTTAGATAAACCCAAAAACATTTTTTTTTAACTAAGAAATAAAGAAAACAAATATTACAAAATAAACAAAGTATTACAAGCAAGATGAACCTTTATGTGACATAAGCTGATTTTTAATCAAACCAACACATTGAGAAGCATGAAGTTCATCATTGCCAACACGATTAGGAGGCACTTCCAACTTCTGTCTCAGCAACCGTTCCATAAAAGTAACCGATAAAGGATAGAGCTTATCCGATAGCATACACAAAATCATTCCACATGTGGTCTGAACCACATGAACATAAGGCAGAGGATAAAATCTCCAACTCTTAATCTCCCACTTATGGGAATTCTTCCAAATAGAATACCCTTTACCATTTGGAGAATGAGAATCAAACATAACCTGAAGATCACCCAACAAATATAAACCAGAACCCGTTGCTGAATGAAACTTATAATACTGAATGACATGTTCATACAGCATCTTCAAATCATGTCTAGTCACCAAATGAAGAATGTCCTTCAAGAAATTGAACTCAAGAGCAGTATTATCCAGCCTATATACAGTGTTAAGCTTTCCAGCTTTCCAATTTACCAATACCACATGAGTTCCTTCAGGAAAAACTTCAACAGATCCAACTTCAATAAAGGTAGATTCATCAGCCTTGAGATCTAAAGCAGTATTCCTTGAAGAATGTTTCCTAGCCAATCTGTCAGAACTCCTTTTAACCAAACTCTGCTGCCCCGTACCAACAATGTTATCAGTATCAAGCTGTAGATCATTTCCCTGACTCAGAGGATCACTCAACTCCACACTAGACAACACTTCAGAAGAAACCAAAGAGGATTCAGCAGAAACAACCACATCAGAAGAAAGAGTAGCTGCAGAAGTTGTGTCAGAAGTAACAACTGGAGAGATCACCAAAGGCAAAACAGTATCAAAATTATCCACTATTTCAACTGTTTTCTGTCTCTTAGCTTGAGGAACATCAGACATTGAAACAATACTTTCCAATTGAGAAGAAGTAGAACCAGAAGAGGAAAACTTCATAACCATACTATACTGTCTAATCAAAGCATCATCAGACAAAGCATAGATTTGCTTCATTGACATACCAGAATTATACATAGCAGAATTCTTCACAACTCTCCTCATATAATTCCTCTTCTGAGCAACAGTCATAGGTTTTTCTCTTTTGGCTTTATTTCTTTGATCAATAAGAGCTCTTCTCTTTGCAGCAGATTCTTGCTTCCTTTGAGTACCAAGTTCCACCATTTTATCCACAAAATTCTCATCATCAAAATATGCTCCTAATATAAGTTTTGCAAGATTTGGATCAGATGCACCTTGAGAAGTATAAGCATCCCATTGATCATCAGTGATCTTAGGAAGTAATGCATCAAGCTCTAATTTCCTTTCAGGAGACAAATTAGAATCAGACTGATCTTGAAGAAATTTAGCCACAATACGACTCTTCTGCATATTCTCATAATCAGCAAACATCCGAGCCTGTGCTTGATTTTCTTCTTCAGTCACTATACCTGAATTAAGCATATCATCAATCACAGGGTCCTGTTCTTTGTCAGAAGATGTCTCAGTAGAACCAATTTCAGCAAAACTAATGTGAGCTTCAGAAGGAACAATCAAACCCACATTTGAGGAAACAGGTTGAGACAATTCCTCAACAGGTGTAGAGAAAACTTCAGATGAAGAATTCAACTTATACATTCTCCCAGCAATTAAAACCTCTTCATCATCTGCTGAAGGCGAAACATTTAGTTGTTCTTGTATAGACGAAGTTTGACCATGATCAGAAGCAACCTCCTCAACTAGAACATCAGCAGATGCATCAACAACTTTGGACTCCTTTAAAGTGTTAGCCGATACCTTATTCAAATATTGTCTTCTTCTTTTGCTAGCATATATAATAGGCTCCTTGCTCCTTGAAGATTTAACAATAGGAGAAGAAACATCAGATGTAAGTACTGCATCAACCAATATTCCAAGGGATGTATGAAAATCCTCTTCGTCCTCCTCTTCAGAAGAAATCAAACTTCTCTTTTTACCTCTCTGACTTAGTAATTCCTCCAAGTGCTCAACTTTAGTTTCCAATTCCACAATCTTATGACCAAGAATAGACTTGGTCTCTGCAAGTTCTTTCTTAATATCAGCTACCTCACCTGCATACTTATTCATCAGAGCAAATAATGAGGTAAGTGTAACAGGATCCTCATCTGCATCAGCTGATTGCTCAGTTGTAATTGGAACTTCATTAGACTGTTCAGGAGTAACATTAACCTGATCAACATTAGAATAACCTTCACCAAATTGAATCCTAACAGGACTCGGTGTAGGCAATATATCAATATCAACCTGAACCTCATCAATATGAACTGGTGTAGGTGCTTGACTAGGACATGGTCTAGGTGAAGGTATGGATGCCTCATTGACAGCAGAAGCACCCTCATCAACATCAACTGAAAGATTTCCATCAGTAGTATTGGAAGAAGGTAAAACAACATTAACCTCATCAGTAGGCTCATTCTCCTGAGGTAACATGGCAGCTAACAAAGGAAAATGTGTCCCCTCAAATTTAGTTCTCATCGTGGCAAATAACTTAGAAGTCAAAACACTAATGGGATGAAAAGCTTGAGTTTGTGTAGAAACATTCAATATCATCTGTAAGAACCTAGGGTACATCAAAAACTTACCCTTTTTCCTAGTTATATTTTCAACCATATTATCAAAAATAAACTTAGAAAAATTATAAGTCAAACCCTTAGATAAACAAACAATACCACATCCCATTTGGGTTGAAAACTGATCCCATCCTCCAGACTTATTGCTTACACACTGAAGCAATGTATGAACCAAGAACCTCCACATAGGACAAAGCTTATTTTTTAACCACATATCTGTCCTCATACTTTGATATCCAATCGCTCTAAGACCTTCAAGTACCACCGCAAAATCAGAATGATAAACTCCATTTTCATCATTCAAATGAAGTTGTCTTCTTATCAGGTCTTCTGTGACTACATACTCTGTGCCATCAACTCTTGCAACTATCTCAGTTTCACTTCTTCTCTCAGCCGACGCCCAAAATTGAGTAACCACGGATTCATATATAGCATTTGGAGAATGCGTTAATGCATACTGAATCTTTGATCTTTGTAAGAATGAAATCATCGGCCTATACAACTCATCTCCCCGAGCAGTTCCAAGAAAAGCAACCTTATTATGATCATGTTTAAATTGAAGCGCCATTAGAGATTATGAAGATTAGGGTTACGATTTGCACAAAAGGAAGTGTTTTGAATGAGAGTAATAATCGAATCACTTAATATGGAACGAATATATGCCGGCAGAGAATAAATAGAAATTTCCCAATTTTGGTCAAAGTTGACCAATGATGACGTGGACTTCTACTTTTACTCATATTCACTTTTAACTTCGGTGGAAACAGAAACCATTCTGCTGAAGTAGAACAATCAGCAGAAACAGATTACTTATTCAAGAAGCTTCAGTAAATATCTTTTTACTGTTTCACCCACACGCATTAAATCTCTTACCACTTGAAACCGTCTATAAAACAATCCCAAAGCACACATACTTCTTCATCAAAAACCCCCAAATATTATTCCAAACCCTAATTCCACCAATACTCCAAAATTAGCCATCATAAATCATGAGTACCTGATTGGTGCTAAACAGTCAAGTCTAATCACACAAGCTAACCACTTGTGAATGGCTAACCGTAACAGACTTAAAACTGCTCAAACACTAATGCAATTAAGATCAGAGAAATATAGGGGATTCCTGGGTCGTTAAGTCCCACGGAGGATGAATTGGTGTAATAAACACTTGATCAGATAGTAGAATGATCACTAAGGATAGTGATCAATAAGGATATTGATGGAAAATTATCTAAAGAGAAAATCTACAAATTAAAGAGACTTAAATGCAAATTAAAAGAAATAAAAGATAAAATCTATTAAATAAACGCTATCACTATTTTTAAAGTCGATGAACGTTAAAAACCTACAACTTAAAACTTACGTTTAAAATAAAATTACGTAACGTACAAAATAAAGCGTGAGTTTTAAAGAAATAAAAGACCTATAAATATGAAAATGATATTTTTACAATCCTAATAATAAAAGAAAATTATTAGAAAAAGAAAATTATTTTTAAAACTATTTATTTAATTATTATTAATTAAAAACTATTTATTAAGTATTTAAAATGCACTAAAATACAAGAAAATGCAAGATTAACCTAGAAAAATGAAATTATAACTTGGAAAAATCTAAAATATGATAAAACTTATTTTAAAACTGAAAATATATTTTTTAGACTTTTTATGTATTTATTATTAATTTAAAACTATTTAAAACTAATAAAAATGCTAAAAAATTCTTTTTAAACTAAGAAAATTATGGAAAAATACTTTTTATTACTTTTATATTTATCTTAACCTAAGAAAATTGAAAAATCATTTTTTTGAACTTTTTATAATTTATTTGTATTAAAAGCTATTTAAAAAGGATTAAAAACTAGTTTAAATTAAGAAAAATAGCAAACAGTTATAAAAAATTATGAAAATTACAGGAAAATTCTATTTTAATATGTAGAATCTAAAAAAAATAGAAAAACATGGGCTTGTGTGGAGAAATATGCAACTGTAGTGGCAACTGCTTATTAATAAGCACTTGAAATAAGCTAGAAGGACACAACAAGCACCAAACTGATATAGAAGCTAAAATAAGCTATAAGAACTCTTATTCAACTAAAAACAAAAAACCAAAACCTCTGTATTGCAAGTTTTCATAGATTTGAGGTTTTGACTTAATGAACAAAACAGAATTTGGTAAGCTACTTTGAACTTATGCACAGACCACCAAATAAGCTAGAACTAAAAAACAATTATTGGAACTTGTACTAGACCTGGTTGAGACCAATTATACCAAAACTCAGACCATGATAAGCTCTTATGAGCCTTGTGCACAAGCTGCAAGAACTGAGAAAATCTCAGTATCAACTGTGTTCAGTGAGCAGGGCAACTAAGCCAAAGATGATAAGCTTGTTTGAAGCTTCTAAAATTTTCACAAAAATGTATAAAAATACTAATAACAAAGTAGACCAGTTGAACTTCAAAAACCCAAGATTTCACTTAATTTGGCTTAAAAATGAATCAAGGAAAAATCCTTTTAGTTGGCTTCAAAACAGATTTTTCATGATTTGACTTTTGAACATAAAATGAAAAGTTGACTTTGTTGAACTTTGCCACTGATTTTAAGTACTTATATTGATGTTAATGAATGAAATGGAACCTCTGCAAGCTTTATTTATGACTTTTGAACACAAAACAAAAGTTTGATTTGCCAATATCACAACAGTTAAAGAGTTAAAGAGAAATTTAAGGAATTTTGACTTTAGGTGTATTGCAGGTACAAACTAAGACAGGTAAGTACTCAAATAAGATATACAAACTTAAACCAACCAGTGTTATCTACTGAGCAAACCTATAGATCAGATAAATTAGCAGAACCAAACACACATTTATAATACTGTCTTGGTGTTTATCAAAGGATTTCACTGATTCAATCCATACAAATGAAAACAGATCTTGTAATATTGATTACTAGGACTATTGAAACATTAAACAACAGTATCAATACCATGAAACTCAAGATTAATAAGAATGCTATATTGACTGTTAAAATAAGATTTTTAACAACTACTTAATTTAATAGAACAAGCCTACTGTTTTATGGTTTATTTTAACTTAACTAACACTAATAAACATGTACTTACAGAAATTAGAGCTTATGAACAACCAAACAGTGAAATGCCAAAATAGAGAAAAGTGCTTACAAATGACTTTGATGCACAAACTGAGAATTAGGACCAAGTAACAGATACTATAGCTTACCAATAAGCACTATACCAAGGCCATCCAAGATAAACCCTGCTCCAGCCTTCTTGAACCTTGCACCATGGATTTTTTATTTTTAAGCTATTTATTTGGTATTTTTATGAATTTCTGATTTGAGCTAATAAACTGCTTTTAAGAGTATCTAATAGCTTCAATAAGCTATATAGGGAGCTTATGTGGGCTTATGAGTCCAAACTAACAACTGCTAATAGTATTTCATTATATTAAGATTTTTGGATAATAAGAAAATTGCATAACTTGAGATAAGACTTGAAACTGAAATTGGTTGCTTACAAAAGTTTTATTTCAACTTGAAAACATAAAATACAAAGCTTGAAGCTTAAACAAACACTGGAATTTGAAAGTTAAACTAAAACGACATTAAAATTTAAAATTACTCTAGATTACTTCTCCATTGCTTCACCCTTGATATTTATTGACTTTTTCCTTCCTTGTCGACACTCTTGAGAATATCCCACCATAATCCAACCGTTGAAATCATCCAGATAATCATTTTTGCCATTTGGCGAATTTGGCGCCAAAAATTCCTACGAGCAGGTTTTCTGCATTAATTGGGATTGTATTGATGTGGAGGTGGAGGGGAGAGGTACTCAAGTGGATATGGTGAGGTGGAAAGGTGAAAACCAGTGGTAAAAACCACTGGTTTTGGCTAAAACTGCTTTGGTGAAGGAGGTGAACAGTACCGGCGGTTTATTCGAATTTAAAATCTGGGTCGGGTCAAGGTTTTGGACTTGGATTGGGCTTGTTTATTATAAAGGGTCCGTTTGGTTAAAGTTAGCAACAAGGACTAATCTTGCAATTTTATCAATCATGAAGGACTGATTTTTACAAGTTTCCAAACTTTATCACAAGGGTAAAACCTGCCAAGTAAGAATAGTACGAGGACCATTTGCATAAAATTCCATTTTTTATATGTCCAAGGACTAAAACTGTCAAGTTTGAAACTTGAGGGACCAATATTGTAATTTTCTCCAAAGTTTATCATAAGGACCTATTTTGCCATTTATTAATAGAACAAGGTTAAAAGTTGATAATTTTCACTTTTTAACTTAACCAAGGACTACTTTTGACAATTTTCAAAGTTAAAGGACTAAAGTTGTCAATTTGTGATTTTTAAACTTTAAAGGGTTTGTTTTGACAACTTTTGAATCTTAAGGACCTAAAATGATATTTTACAAGTTTTTTGAATTACCAGGGACTGATTTTGACAACTTTTGTAACTTGGGGGACTAAAACTGCCAATTATGCAAACTTGATACGTTTTTCACCAGATTTTGATGTTTTTGCATTTAAAACATATAAAACACTTGTTTGTGATATTTTTATCATTTTGATGTGTTTCTGAGTGTTTTCAGATGTTTTTGGCATTCTAACAGTATAAAAATAATGAGTATTTAGACACTCATCAATCCCCCACACTAAGATATTGCTAGTCCCTAGCAATGATTTGAGAAAATTTAATGGATTTTATCTCTTTACCAAAAGCCATTACTTCTGGAGTAGCCAGTTGTTTCAGTTCAAGTAAGAACTTTGGCACAATGATAACCAAATGATTTTGAGCAAATCATAAGCTGTGAACGGATTTGATTTGTCTTTACCAGAAGCCGTACCCTTCTGGACTAGCCAACTCTTAGATAAATTATCAATATTATCTTTGGTGAGCTGATTACCAATTATGGATTTTCCACTGCCTTTACCACAAGCCATAAACTTGCGGGCTAGCCAACTTTTCACTAGTTTAAAGATATGGTGAGTTGAACACCATACAATTTTAGGCAAATTGCAAGCCATAAACGGATTTGAGATATCTTTACCAAGAGCCGTTTGCTCCTGGATTAGCCAATCCTTATGTGGGTTAGACATGGCGGACTGATTACCATTTGCTGAGTAAGTGAAAAACACTTACTCCAAAAAAAAATTTTGGCCAAAAACGGGGGAATTGGGTGAAATAATTACATGATGAAATTCGTGAGAATTCCCCCCCCCCACACTTAGAAATGAATATTGCCCTCAATATTCAAAGTACCGGCTGTTATGCCGAAACATAGAACATAAAAAGGGAAATACTACGGCCATTATTTTGTTTTTGATATATACATACATTTTTTTTTTTTTTTTTTTTAAATAGAGATATATATATACAACAGCGTGGGGCAACTCCCCCACACTAGGGTGGTAGAAAGGGGATAAGAAGACAGAAATATGGATGAAAACCCATATGATGTGTGCTACTATTTTTGATTCCCGAGTCACTAGCTTGACTCGATCCCCGCATTCATTGGTTCATGGGGAATGTTTGTAAATCCGGGACAATCACAGATGGAATGTCCTCTCCAAAGTAATGCTTTAATCGATGACTATTTACTTTAAAGTTAGGACCATCAGGCTGAGATAACTCAATGGTACCATAAGGATAAACCTTAGTGATAGTAAATGGACCAGACCAACGGGACTTAAGCTTTCCCGAGAAAATCTTCAATCTTGAATTGAAAAGAAGGACTCGATCACCAACGTTGAAAACGCGGTTCTTGATTTTAGAGTCATGAATCTTCTTTGTCTTTTTTTTATAGATCAAAGAGTTCTCGTATGCTTGATCACGAAGTTCATTTAGTTCATTCATTTGAACTTTTATGTGATCACCGGCTGTCTGTATATCGAAGTTTGCATGTTTTAAGGCCCAGTAAGCCTTGTGCTCTAGCTCAATCGGAAGATGACATGCCTTTCCGTACACTAGCTTGTATGGAGTACACCCAATTGGTGTTTTGTAAGCTGTACGAAAAGCCCAGAGTGCGTCATCCAGTTTATCCGACCAGGATGCACGATTTTCACCTACTGTCCTTTCAAGGATTCTTTTAATACCACGGTTTGAAACTTCCACCTGCCCACTTGTTTGGGGGTGGTATGCAGTAGATAGACGGTGGGTAACACCATACTTTTGCATGACACGATCAAATTGGTCATTACAAAAATGTGTACCACGATCACTAATTATAGCACGAGGAGTTCCAAATCTGGCAAAGAGAGCTTTCAAAAATTTCACAACTACTCGGGCATCATTTGTAGGTAAAGCTTTTGCTTCAACCCATTTCGACAAATAGTCAACAGCTACGAGTATGTACTTGTTACCACGAGAAGATGGAAATGGCCCCATAAAATCAATACCCCATATGTCAAATATCTCACAAACTTGAATGGCATTTTGCGGCATTTCATTCCTTTGAGATATATTTCCATGACGCTGACAAGCGTCACAAGTTTTGACATAATCGTGGGCATCCTTATAGATGGTGGGCCAATAAAATCCGGAATCAAACACCTTTTTGGCGGTGTAGTTTGGACTATGATGGCCCCCGGTGGGTCCAGCATGGCAAGCTTTGAGAATGTCAAGGGCTTCTTGTCCATAAACACACCGTCGGATGACTTGATCCGCACAGATTTTAAATAAGAAAGGGTCGTCCCAGAAATAGTGTTTAGCATCCTTGAAGAATTTATTCTTCTGCTGGGTCGACATCCCTTTCACAATGAAGTTACCCGCATGGTAATTTGCAAAGTCAGCAAACCATGGGGTAGAAGAGTTTCCACGAAAAGAAACCGCATTGAGTGTCTCGAGAGGAAATGTTTCATTTATTTCCTTTTTCTCGAAGACATCTTGGTGAGGGTTTTCTAATCTGGACAGATGATCAGCAGCCAGGTTCTCAGCTCCTTTTTTATCACGTATGATGATATCAAATACTTGAAGGAGGAGAACCCAACGGAGCAATCTCGGCTTTGCATCTTGTTTTGCAAAGAGATATTTGAGAGCCGAGTGATCCGTATACACTACACATTTGGTCAAGATTAAGTACGGCCGAAACTTCTCAAATGCATACACCACGGCTAATAGCTCTTTTTCTGTGGTGGTGTAATGAGTTTGAGCTTCAGTCATAGTCTTACTTGCGTAGTGAATAGGCTGAAAATGCTTGTTTCTACGTTGCCCTAAGACTGCACCGATAGCAAAATCACTTGCATCGCACATGAGCTCAAAGGGCAAGTCCCAGTCGGGAGCAACGAGAATGGGTGCTTCAGTAAGCTTTTTCTTCAATGTTTCAAAAGCTACGATGCACTCGGGTGAAAAGATAAAAGGAGCATCCTTTTCAAGAAGATGGGTCATTGGCCGGGCGATTTTGGAAAAATCTTGAATGAATCTACGATAGAAACCGGCATGACCTAAAAAACTCCTAATACCTTTGACGGTAGTAGGATGAGGTAGTTTAGCAATAACATCGACTTTTGCTCTATCTACCTCAATACCGTTCTTGGAAATCTTATGGCCAAGGACTATGCCTTCTTTGACCATAAAGTGGCTTTTCTCCCAGTTTAGACAAAGATTGGTGTCTTCACACCTTTTGAGCATTTTATCTAGATGGGAGAGACATGTTTGAAATGAATCCCCAATGACCGAGAAGTCATCCATAAACACCTCCATTGTTTCCCCGATCATGTCGTGGAAAATGGCCATCATACATCGTTGGAACGTGCCAGGAGCATTACATAAGCCAAAAGGCATACGTCTATAGGCAAAAGTTCCGTATGGACAGGTGAATGTAGTTTTATCTTGATCCTTTGGATCAATGGGGATCTGAAAGTAACCCGAGAAACCATCAAGGAAACAATAGTATTCGTTCCCTGCTAATCTCTCAAGCATTTGGTCCATAAAGGGTAGAGGAAAATGGTCTTTACGGGTGGCGTCATTCAACTTACGATAGTCAATGCACACACGCCATCCCGTAACCAGACGAGTTGGAATTAACTCGTTATCTTCATTTGTGACAACAGTTATGCCACCCTTTTTCGGAACACAATGAATTGGGCTAACCCAAGGACTATCTGAGATTGGGTAAATCAATCCTGCATCAAGAAGTTTGATAACCTCCTGTTTGATAACATCATGGATTTTTGGATTTACTCTTCTCTGATGTTGAACTGCTGGCTTAAAGTCATCCTCCATCAAGATTTTGTGAGTACAAAATTCAGGGTTGATACCTTTAATTTCGGAGAGTTTCCAAGCAATTGCTTGCTTGTGTGACTTCAATATTTTTATAAGAGCAGCTTTTTCATCTTTACTCAAATCTCTAGCAATAATGACTAGTAATTTATCATCACCTTCAAGAAATGCATACTCGAGATGAGGCGGTAAGTCCTTAAGCTCAACCTCAGGAAATTCTTCAGTTTTCTCAACTGACTTGACTTCCTTGTTATGAAGTTTGATGGGAGGGAGAGGAGAAGAAATGTCATGATTTAACAACTTCTCAAGAAGAAAATTTCCTCCCAGATTAATCTCATTTTGATTAATCTCATCAGGAATTGAATCACTAGAGTGAGGGGTGGATGATGGATCATCATTAAGCAACTTCTCAATGAGAAGTATGTCTCCCTCAATGTCAATTGGAGCGTGATCAATTTCCCATGGAACAGAATCACTGGATAAGTAGGCTTCAATCTCTTCTAAGATGAAGTCACTTTCCTCAAATGGGGTAAGAGAAGGAGTAGAATTGGCGATGATAGGTTGAGATGAATGAGTGAGATTATCACTCGAAGAATTATGATCATAACCAAGAACTTCTTGAGAGTACTCTTCAGAAGCAACATCAATGATATCTATTCGGTTAACCGATTCAGAATCATAATTTGCGGAGTACCTCGAAGTCTGATCAAGGTTAAAAGTGACAGCTTCATTACCAACACGTAATGTGATTTCTTGCTCAAATACATCTATGAGAGCACGGCCCGTTCTCAGGAATCCTCGACCAACAATGAGAGGAACCCGATGATCGGCATCAAAATCAACAACCACGAAGTCAGCTGGGAAATGGAACTTTCCTACTTTCACAAATACGTCCTCGGCAATGCCAAGAGGACGGGATATTGTTCGATCTGCAAGCTCGAGAGTCATGCATGTAGGAGTGAGTTCCGGAAGAGAAAGTTTCTTCCACACTGAATAAGGCATAAGGTTTATGCTTGCACCAAGATCTGCTAGGGCAAAGCATTCAATCATTCCTGGAAATACACAAGGTAAGAGAAATTTTCCAGGATCTCCAAGCTTTTCTGGAAGCTTCTTCAGAATAACTGCTGAGCAGTTCTCGTTAAGAGGAGTTTTAGCCATTTCAAACAGCTTTTCCTTGTTGCTTAACATGTGTTTGAGAGTCGATGCAAACTTAGGCATCAACATGATAGCATCCGCAAAGCTTATGTCAAAATGTAACTCTTGGAAAATTTGGAAAAATTTATCCATTTGATGACTAGCTTTTTCACGGAGCTTTTGCTCATTCAAACGTGATGGATAAGGAATAGAAGATTTGGATTTGGTATTTTCAATGGGAGCTACAGGTGGTTCAAAAACAACTCCTGGATTAGACTTGGGTTTCTGGACAACTTGAGGATGGACTACCGAAGGTAGGACTTGTGTGGTACTACGTGGACTTGAAAAATGCACCTTGTCCGTTGTTTCCTTGGTAACTTGACTCATTACCACAGGAGGAGGGGGCATTGGAGTCGTAGGTCCATTGTGAGTAGGAGGCTCACTTTCCACTACCTTCGGGAGAGAAGATGAAGAAGAGGTAGTAGGAATATCGGGTCCATTGTATGAAACACCACTTCTGGTCGTGATCGCCTTAGCATCGCCCCTCGGGTTAGCGATCGTGTTGCTCGGAAGTTTTCCTGAGCCCGAGGGTTGATCATTTAAAGACTTTTTGAGATCAGCAATCTGACTGACCAACAACCTGTTCATTTCATCTTGGGATTTCATGAACTGCTTCAGTAACTCATAAGATGATGGTACTGGAGGATGTGGATGGAAATTTTGAGGTCGGATGTTTTGATTAGGACCTTGTTGTTGAAAATTCCCTTGATTAGGATTCACATTCCCATGAAATTGATTCCCACGATTGAAATTGTTTTGATGAAGGTTTCCTTGTTGTTGGAAACCTTGATTGGGTCCAGGATAGAAATTACCTTGGTTTTGATAACCTTGGTTCATTCTAGGTTGATTCTGATTCCGGTTAAGATTCTGGTTAAAACCGGGTGGTGCCTGATAAGTGTTAGCACGGTAGCTTGGTTCATTCTGAGGACGGTATTGATTACCTCCTTGATTTGAAGTACCGGCTATAGCATTTGCTTCAAACGGACTACCATCGGTGGCAGTACAGTTGTAGTATGCATGAGGACCACCACAAGTAACACAAACTTCAACTTTCTTCACTTCACCATGTGATGGTGTTTGAGTGAAAGTGACTTTCTTTTGGTTAGCAAGAACCAAAGCCTGAACAATATTTGTGAGTTTATCAATCTTAGCATCGGTGCTAGATGTACTCACAGGAGATGAAGTAGAAGGTCCAGCATTAGACTGATTTTGATATGTCTTAGTGCGGAAAGAGCGGACCTGGGACTTGTTTTCAATGATTTTTAAGGCTTCTTTGGTGGTTTTGCTAAGGAAATTACCTCCCGCGGAGGCATTCAAAGAGTCTTGGTCAGCTTGTCTCAGACCATTATAGAAAGTATCCATTTGCATTAATTCGGTAAAACCATGATGTGGACACTTGCGGAGCAATTCTTTGTAACGATCCCAAGCCTCCCCGAATGATTCATCAAATCTCTGAGAAAATTTCGTTATCTCGTTCTTAAGACTTGTGGTTCGGGATGGAGGATAGAATTCGTTAACAAACTTGGTAACTAAATCTTCCCATGTCTCAATAGAACGAGGGGGTTGTTTCTCAAGCCAATTCCGGGCTTGCCCCTCTAGAGAAAATGGGAACAGAAGAAGCTTGATAGCTTCGTGTGGGACATTCTTGTACTTGATGGTCGATGCTATCTTGTTAAACCATCGAATGTGTGCATGAGGATCATCCCGCTCAAAACCATATAATTGGCTTTGGGTTACCAGATTAAGCAACCCGGTTTTGAGCTCGAAGGTATCAGCCACAATGGCTGGGACAACAATGGCATCTCCGTAACCCTCGATGGGTGCTTGGAGAAGCTCATTCATAGGTTTGCCTTCTGCCATTTCGACAGGTGGTGGTGGTGGTAGACGTTCCTCAGTCACGGCTGAAGGAGCTGAACGTCCTCTACGTCTGCGAGGAATATTTCCAAGTTCTGAAAGTGGACTTGTAGAACTGGAAGAACGAGTGCGCATGCACTAAGTATAAAAATCAATTTTCAAAACAAATGAGGCAAAACACAAGTGAACTTAACCAATAATCTCAAATGAAATGGCTTCTTTGAAAAAGGTACACCAAATCACAAGGACACAAAGGCAAGTTTTAAATCTGATGTTCGGGAACTTATTATGGTCGCACCCCCAGTTAGGTAGTGCACTGCCTTGATTTGCGGTGGTTGATTTTTATGTAGATATTAAGTACCAATGAAAAGACGTAGGTATGATTTGTGCAAAGGGGTTTAAAAACTTTTGGAAAATATTTTTGGTATCGTCTCGTTTAACCAAATCGTAACTCTTTAAGAATCACCTTAAAATAAACACAAGATAGAAAACGTTACGATTGTTTTGTTGTTTTATATTGTTTTTGGGTTTTTAACACTTTAGGAAAAGTGTTAATGAACTTTTTGATTTATATTAACCTTACAGAAAACTTTTTACAAACGATGGTATATGTGCAAGTACGGGTCTGAAAATGCTAGAAACACGCTTACAGCCTCCCCGGCAGCGGCGCCAAAATTTGATTGGTGCTAAACAGTCAAGTCTAATCACACAAGCTAACCACTTGTGAATGGCTAACCGTAACAGACTTAAAACTGCTCAAACACTAATGCAATTAAGATCAGAGGAATATAGGGGATTTCTGGGTCGTTAAGTCCCACGGAGGATGAATTGGTGTAATAAACACTTGATCAGATAGTAGAATGATCACTAAGGATAGTGATCAATAAGGATATTGATGGAAAATTATCTAAAGAGAAAATCTACAAATTAAAGCGACTTAAATGCAAATTAAAAGAAATAAAAGATAAAATCTATTAAATAAACGCTATCACTATTTTTAAAGTCGATGAACGTTAAAAACCTACAACTTAAAACTTACGTTTAAAATAAAATTACGTAACGTACAAAATAAAACGTGAGTTTTAAAGAAATAAAAGACCTATAAATATGAAAATGATATTTTTACAATTCTAAAAATAAAAGAAAATTATTAGAAAAAGAAAATTATTTTTAAAACTATTTATTTAATTATTATTAATTAAAAACTATTTATTAAGTATTTAAAATGCACTAAAATACAAGAAAATACAAGATTAACCTAGAAAAATGAAATTATAACTTGGAAAAATCTAAAATATGATAAAACTTATTTTAAAACTGAAAATATATTTTTTATACTTTTTATGTATTTATTATTAATTTAAAACTATTTAAAACTAATAAAAATGCTAAAAAATACTTTTTAAACTAAGAAAATTATGGAAAAATACTTTTTATTACTTTTATATTTATCTTAACCTAAGAAAATTGAAAAATCATTTTTTTGAACTTTTTATAATTTATTTGTATTAAAAGCTATTTAAAAAGGATTAAAAACTAGTTTAAATTAAGAAAAATAGCAAACAGTTATAAACAATTATGAAAATTTCAGGAAAATTCTATTTTAATATGTAGAATCTAAAAAAAATAGAAAAACATGGGCTTGTGTGGAGAAATATGCAACTGTAGTGGGAACTGCTTATTAATAAGCACTTGAAATAAGCTAGAAGGACACAACAAGCACCAAACTGATATACAAGCTAAAATAAGCTATAAGAACTCTTATTCAACTAAAAACAACAAACCAAAACCTCTGTATTGCAAGTTTTCACAGATTTGAGGTTTTGACTTAATGAACAAAACAGAATTTGGTAAGCTACTTTGAACTTATGCACAGACCACCAAATAAGCTAGAACTAAAAAACAATTATTGGAACTTGTACTAGACCTGGTTGAGACCAATTATACCAAAACTCAGACCATGATAAGCTCTTATGAGCCTTGTGCACAAGCTGCAAGAACTGAGAAAATCTCAGTATCAACTGTGTTCAGTGAGCAGGGCAACTAAGCCAAAGATGATAAGCTTGTTTGAAGCTTCTAAAATTTTCACAAAAATGTATAAAAATACTAATAACAAAGTAGACCAGTTGAACTTCAAAAACCCAAGATTTCACTTAATTTGGCTTAAAAATGAATCAAGGAAAAATCCTTTTAGTTGGCTTCAAAACAGATTTTTCATGATTTGACTTTTGAACATAAAATGAAAAGTTGACTTTGTTGAACTTTGCCACTGATTTTAAGTACTTAGATTGATGTTAATGAATGAAATGGAACCTCTGCAAGCTTTATTTATGACTTTTGAACACAAAACAAAAGTTTGATTTGCCAATATCACAACAGTTAAAGAGTTAAAGAGAAATTTAAGGAATTTTGACTTTAGGTGTATTGCAGGTACAAACTAAGACAGGTAAGTACTCAAATAAGATATACAAACTTAAACCAACCAGTGTTATCTACTGAGCAAACCTATAGATCAGATAAATCAGCAGAACCAAACACACATTTATAATACTGTCTTGGTGTTTATCAAAGGATTTCACTGATTCAATCCATACAAATGAAAACAGATCTTGTAATATTGATTACTAGGACTATTGAAACATTAAACAACAGTATCAATACCATGAAACTCAAGATTAATAAGAATGCTATATTGACTGTTAAAATAAGATTTTTAACAACTACTTAATTTAATAGAACAAGCCTACTGTTTTATGGTTTATTTTAACTAACTAACACTAATAAACATGTACTTACAGAAATTAGAGCTTATGAACAACCAAACAGTGAAATGCCAAAATAGAGAAAAGTGCTTACAAATGACTTTGATGCACAAACTGAGAATTAGGACCAAATAACAGATCCTATAGCTTACCAATAAGCACTATACCAAGGCCATCCAAGATAAACCCTGCTCCAGCCTTCTTGAACCTTGCACCATGGGTTTTTTATTTTTTTAAGCTATTTATTTGGTATTTTTATGAATTTCTGATTTTAGCTAATAAACTGCTTTTAAGATTATCTAATAGCTTCAATAAGCTATATAGGGAGCTTATGTGGGCTTATGAGTCCAAACTAACAACTGCTAATAGTATTTCATTATATTAAGATTTTTGGATAATAAGAAAATTGCATAACTTGAGATAAGACTTTAAACTGAAATTGGTTGCTTACAAAAGTTTTATTTCAACTTGAAAACATAAAATACAAAGCTTGAAGCTTAAACAAACACTGGAATTTGAAAGTTAAACTAAAACGACATTAAGATTTAAAATTACTCTAGATTACTTCTCCATTGCTTCACCCTTGATATTTATTGACTTTTTCCTTCCTTGTCGACACTCTTGAGAATATCCCACCATAATCCAACCGTTGAAATCATCCAGATAATCATTTTTGCCATTTGGTGAATTTGGCGCCAAAAATTCCTACGAGCAGGTTTTCTGCATTAATTGGGATTGTATTGATGTGGAGGTGGAGGGGAGAGGTACTCAAGTGGATATGGTGAGGTGGAAAGGTGAAAACCAGTGGTAAAAACCACTGGTTTTGGCTAAAACAGCTTTGGTGAAGGAGGTGAACAGTACCGGCGGTTTATTCGAATTTAAAATCTGGGCCGGGTCAAGGTTTTGGACTTGGATTGGGCTTGTTTATTATAAAGGGTCCGTTTGGTTAAAGTTAGCAACAAGGACTAATCTTGCAATTTTATCAATCATGAAGGACTGATTTTTACAAGTTTCCAAACTTTATCACAAGGGTAAAACCTGCCAAGTAAGAATAGTACGAGGACCATTTGCATAAAATTCCATTTTTTATATGTCCAAGGACTAAAACTGTCAAGTTTGAAACTTGAGGGACCAATATTGTAATTTTCTCCAAAGTTTATCATAAGGACCTATTTTGCCATTTATTAATAGAACAAGGTTAAAAGTTGATAATTTTCACTTTTTAACTTAACCAAGGACTACTTTTGACAATTTTCAAAGTTAAAGGACTAAAGTTGTCAATTTGTGATTTTTAAACTTTAAAGGGTTTGTTTTGACAACTTTTGAATCTTAAGGACCTAAAATGATATTTTACAAGTTTTTTGAATTACCAGGGACTGATTTTGACAACTTTTGTAACTTGGGGGACTAAAACTGCCAATTATGCAAACTTGATACGTTTTTCACCAGATTTTGATGTTTTTGCATTTAAAACATATAAAACACTTGTTTGTGATATTTTTATCATTTTGATGTGTTTCTGAGTGTTTTCAGATGTTTTTGGCATTCTAACAGTATAAAAATGATGAGTATTTAGACACTCATCAGTACCAAACCTGAGATCATAGATCTCACAACAACATCCTCATCATCATCATCATCATCATCTACTGAAGATACCAATCCATGGCTTCATTACTTTCCAAAACCATATCCACGACCAAAGAAATCACCCTTTCTCCCTTCATCAGAAGATGAAAGTGTAGTGAATCCAAGTGAATCTGCTGATGATTCTGATGACTCTTATAAGGAGGGAACATCTTACTCCCAACCCCCAGCACCTCGGCCTCAACAAAGGCCACGAGCCAAAAATCCACCACTTCCAGAAGATAGAGAGGTGGTTCTTGGTCTTTCTGCATCAGGTTTTGGTGCATCATCACATATCGTATAAGGGAAGAACTTAAAGAGGGTAGATGGATTGCATTTTGGTTGAAATACATAGATGAAGCACAAAGGAAACATTGTTTTTCTCCATCATCAAATGTGGTCATTGTCATCATCAGCGTTTGCATCAATCCATCCTCTCCATTTTGATCCTTAGCATCTTGTTAGTGTTGGTTATGCACGTCACAAAAGCGTAGCCAGCATTTAGTGTAAAAGATGTGAGCGATCATGCATATCCAACAGCCTGTTAGATGTTGGAACGGATGATATGTAATAGATTAGGATTAGTAGATCATGTAGATGTATTTCATGTTGCTAGTACTCTGTAAGCTGTAAGCTGTAAGCTGTAAACTGTTTCTTGAATGAATGAATGATCAATTTGCTTCAGTACTTCTTTTGAATGAATCATATAACTCCAGTACATCATCTTCAGAAGAAACAATTGACTCACTTCAGCACTTTGAATTCAGTAGGAACAAGCTTTAGTACTTCTGACCAAATCTCAACTGAACAGAACAGACACTCTGCAAAACAAAACAAACACAGATAAACACACAAACCAACAAAGAAACATACTAAGATTACATATACAAAATTACATAGCAAAATGCAAAGTTATACACAAATCCTCCCCTGAGGCATATGCCTCCCCTGAGACCTATGCCTCCCCTTAAACTTTGCAGTTAAGGGTTAAGCATGCCAATATGGACCACAAGGTGTTGAAACCTTGGTCCCTCAAAATCCTTTATTAACAAATCTGCCACATTATCATCAGTATGAATCTTGACCACATTTATCAAATTTTTATCATATGCATCTCTTATAAAGTGGTGCCTGATTTCAATATGTTTTGTTCGACTGTGAAAAACTGTATTTTTAACAATGCATATGGTACTTTGATTATCAATAAAAATTGTTGTGTTCATGAAATTGTACCCATAATCCAACAACTGATTTTGAATCCAAAGAACCTGTCCACAGCAATTTGCAGCAGCAACGTACTCTGCTTCAGTAGATGAGGTAGCCACAATAGTTTGTTTCTTGCATTGCCAAGAAATCAATCTCTTTCCAAGGAATTGGCAACCTCCAGTGGTGGACCTCCTATCCAGATTAGCACCAGCATAGTCACTATCACTATATGCTTCCAACTTAAAAGGAGACTCTTTTGGGTACCAAAGACCTAGAAGAGGTTGGCCTTTGAGGTACTTAAAGATCTTCTTAACAGCATTGAGATGGGAAGTCAGTGGAGTAACTTGATGTCGTGAACAAACACTCACAACAAAAGTAATATCAAGCCTTGAAGCTGTTAAATACATCAAAGAGCCAATCATAGACCTGTACAGATGAACATTCACAGGTGGATCAGCTTCATTGTTGGTCTTTGTCTTTGGAGCTTCATAAGGTGTAGTGGCAGTCCTTACACCCTCCATACCAAACTTCTTCAAGATGTCCCTCACATATTTGTCCTGACTGATAAAGATACCATCAGGTTTCTGCTGAACTTGAAGACCCAAAAAGAAAGTCATCTCTCCCATGGCACTCATCTGAAACTCTCCCTTCATAAGCTCCTCAAACTCCCTGCACCAAGCTTCCTTTGTGGATCCAAAAATAATGTCATCCACATACACTTGTACAAGAATAATGTCAGTTGAATTCTTCTTTAGGAAAAGAGTCTTATCAATTGCACCTCTTCTATAACCATGCTTCAGAAGAAATGTAGAAAGCCTAGCATACCAGGCTCTTGGTGCCTGATGTAGTCCATAGAGAGCTTTGACTACCTTATAAACATGATTGGGATGATCTGGATCTTCAAATCCTTTAGGTTGAGTGACATAAACCTCCTCTTCAATTTCACCATATAAGAAGGCTCCTTTAACATCCATTTGATAGACCATAAAACCCATATAGGATGCATAAGCTAAGAAAATCCCTATAGCCTCAACTCTTGCCACTGGTGCAAATACTTCATCATAATCGATCCCCTCCTCTTGTCTATACCCCTGTGCAACTAATTTGGCTTTGTTTTTAATGACAACACCTCGAGCATCTCTCTTATTCTTCAGAATCCATTTAGTCCCAATATCATACTTACCATCAGGTAGTGGTACCAATATCCAAACCTGCTGATTTTGAAACTGTTGCATCTCATCCTGCATTGCTTCAAGCCAACTTGAGTCTTCAAGAGCCTGAGTAACACTGGTTGGTTCCACTTGTGAGAGAAAACAAGCAAACAGACAATGTTCATAGTTTGTGTGATTGTCTCTTTGCTGATTTGAGACATAAGAGATAAAAGCCACTTGACCATATTTAGAACGCGCCACAGTACCTCGTGTTCGAACAGGTGCATTAGGATCACCAATAATATTAGACTGTGGATGAACATTGTTGATCCTTGTAGTAGTGGTGGTGTTGACATCAATGGAGGAATCAAGATTAGTCACAGAAGGTTCAAAGTCAGTATCATAGGAAGGTGTGTTGAAGATTCCTGCTTTAGGTTGATGATGACCAAGATCTGAAGGTTTTGGAAACCTTGTATAGGGTTCTCCAAGATCTGTTGACACTCTTGTAGACATAGGAGTAGAGTCAACATGTCTTTCAGCCGAATTGGAGAGGTGAGAAGAAACAGAACCACTTTCAGCAGAATTGACATTTCCACTGATTGCTTTACTTGTACTATTTTCAACATTCCTCTCAGCTTCTAAATTGGCTGCATACTCTTGTTTCTTCAGTCTGGCAAGGTCCTCTGCATAATAGAATTCATCTTCACCCATATCAGTATAATCTTTAGAAGTGTCACCTACAAAATTGTTAGGGGAGAAGGAAGGCACTACAGTGGGTTGTTCATCATCATCAGACCCACTGTCAGAATGAGCATCCAAAGTTTCTGCATTATTAGTTGGAGATGCTTGAGAATCTGCATTTTGATTAGCCAGATGTCGAGAATAACCCAAGTAATCAGTCAAGTAATCAAGGTCAAATGACCAAACATGACCCTGTCCTTGAACATTAGGCTTGTCTTCTAGATACCTCAGATTCAATGTCTCCTCAATCTTCTTAGCAGATACATTGTAAACCCTGTATGCCTTACTATGAGCAGAATACCCCACAATGTAACCATCATCAGCTTTCTCATCAAATTTGCCCAATGGATCACTTGTATTCAAAATTGTCACTTGGCAGCCAAACGGTTTAAGGTAATGAATAACAGGAACCTTTCCAAAAAGAAGTTCATATGGTGTTTTAAGGTGTGGTCTAGTAATGGATACTCTATTTAGTACATAACAAGCTGTACCAACAGCTTCAGTCCAAAACATGGTTGGAAGTTTAGAGTCTGCTAGCATTGATCTTGCAGCCTCTATTAAGGTCTTATTTTTCCTTTCTGCCACCCCATTTTGTTGAGGGGTTCTTGGAGTGCTATAGTCCCTCTTGATTCCTTTTGACCTACAAAGTTCTATAAGTAGAGCATTCTTGAACTCTGTCCCATTATCACACCTAATTCCTTTCACCTTTTTGTTCAACTGATTTTCAATAAGGGTAATGAAGTCTTTCAATACTTCAGATGTTTCATCTTTGGTCCTTAGAAAAAATACCCAACAAAATTTGCTATAGCCATCAGTGATCACCAGACAAAAATATTTATGATCAATGCTTCTCACTTTAGTTGGACCAAACAAATCCATGTGAAGCAGCTGAAGAGGGTCAGAAATAATGCTTACTGCTGTAACAGGAACACCTTTGTATGAGGCTCTGTGCTGCTTTCCTTTGTTGCATGCAACACAGTTATGATCATTGGTGAAAACTTTGGAAGGAAGACCTTGAACAAGGCCCAGTTTAGAGAGCTGGTTGATGGTATTGAAATTGACATGGGCCATCCTTCTGTGCCATTTGGTGGACTCATCCACAGATGCTTTAGCCACCAAACATGTTAAGTCACCTGCTGGTTGTACATTAGTTAAGTTGAATGTATAAAGATTGTGACTGCGAGGAACCTTCAGTAGAATTGAAGTTTCTTCTGGGAGTTTGATGTCTTTAGACAGCACAAGACATTCATTCTCTGTGAAGAGTACTTTGTTCTTAGTGTCACAAATTTGTGAGATTGAAAACAAATTGAAGTGTTGAAGTTCCTTTACATAATAAACATTCTCAAAGTCCAGCTGAGGTGTTTTGATGGTCCCTTTTCCTGTAATTCGTCCATCACTTCCTCCAAAGGTTACATTGCCTCCTCCTTCAATGGGTACAAAGTTATGCATCATGTCCCTGTTTCCTGACATACTTCTAGAACAACCACTGTCAACAATTCCAACATCTTTATGCTTAAGGGGATGATCCTACAACAACAAAATTATACAGATAATTAGTACACTATGAAGGCTCAAGTCATTGCTGACTTGAACCTGCCTTGTGGATCATATGAGTTGTGCCATGTAGAAGTATAAGATCCACTATTGTTCTTGGGTTTCCAATGAAACTTAGGTCCCTGTTTATTCCAAGAACAACCTGCTGAGGTCTTGACAGCAGTGTCCCAATACCCTTTCCCATCAGTCATAGGGTTAACATATCTAGGCCAATAACCATTTTTAAA
Source organism: Chrysanthemum seticuspe (assembly GCA_019973895.1). Classification (NCBI taxonomy): domain Eukaryota; kingdom Viridiplantae; phylum Streptophyta; class Magnoliopsida; order Asterales; family Asteraceae; genus Chrysanthemum; species Chrysanthemum seticuspe. The sequence goes on from BPTQ01000008.1 coordinate 41,475,821, forward strand.
ATATTCACTGGTTGGTTGAACATATCGTTTTCCGATTGATCTTCTCCAAGGAAAAGAATTATTATAATTAGTAGCTTGTGGAACATAAGGTGGTATATCATTAACATTGGTCCACATTGGTCTAGTTTTCCTAGAATCACCACACCTACTCATCCTTTGCTCATGATAATAACAATCCTTAATTAAATGAGATTTACTTCCACACACAAAACATTTCTTCTGATTAGAAGATTTATTCAAACCAAAAGATGTATTATTACAAGAAGAAGTATTCAAACCAAAACCATGAAAAGAATTGTTTTTAACAGTACTATTATGCAAAGAATTAAAAAGCAAGTCTTCAGAGGCAACTGTCTTGGAAGTGGATTCCTTGGCAGCAACCCTGTCATGCTTATTGGTAGTCTTGGGTGTAGGCAGGGGTGAAGACTTGGGAAGGGCAGACTTGGGAAGGTCAGACTTGTCATTTGAATCACACTCTGTAGACCCTTGCTTGGAGGACTTGTCACTGTTAACACAAGAGACAAAGTCATTAGTAGAAGTATTAGGGTCTGGCATGTCTCTTGACTTTCTGCCATACAGATGGTGTGATCCATCAAAGTTATCAGGAATGGAAAGGTCAATGGTCATGTGCTCACCTCTAATTGGTCCACGTACAGCATGTAGGTCACCTTCTTTCACAAAATTAGCTAGGCCTGCTGATGTAGATTTACGTGTGTCATCCCTAGCTTCTAGGCCTACATATTTCTTAAAGCCTAAAGCCACTGTAGAATTGGAAGCTTGACTACTATAAATAAAACCAGCTAACTTATTTCCATTCATTATCCATTCTTTATGCCTAGCAATTTTCTCCTTAAGTTTCTCCTTAAGCTCTAGATTTTCTGACTCTACATCTGCTCTTAACTTCTCAGACCATTTTAATTCATTTTTAGCACATTCGAGATCCCTTTCTAAAACACCTATTTTCTCATCATACGCTATTTGATTCTTCTGAAACCAAACCTTTTGTCTTTCTAGTGTTTTTAACGTCTGTTTATAAGCTTCGACTTCCACATAGCATTCATTATATTTAGGTTCCAAAATATCATAAGCTTCTTTGAGTGTATTATAACGCTCACTACAACCAAACAAACAGTTTTGTACCTGAGAGATGCCCATCAAAGCAATCTGATCATGCTTATCCTCTGAAGTAAAGCTTGCAATCAACCCAACATTATCAGGACCATCATTATCAGCCTCCTCATGTTGCTTCCAGTCCACATTGCTATCCAGAGTGACCAAAGCAGCTGAACCCTTTGAAGTTCCTGCCTCCTTCTGATACTGCTGATAAGAAGAGTATCTTGTCTCATCACCAGCTTTCCTGTCTTTGCATTCTCTAGAAAAGTGACCCATCTGTTGGCATGTGAAGCATTTAACCTTCCTCTTGTCAAACCTTGCTGGATCTCGTCCTTTGAATCCAAACCTCCTTCCAGCTTTGCGCTCAAAGTTTTTTATATCCATGGAAAGCATGGCCACCTGCCACCTCAGCTTCATCTCTTCGATCTCAATTGGGTCCACCTGATCAAAATCCTCATAAGCCAGATCCTGCTGAGGATCATAATCAGCAAAGAAGGATCCTAGAACATCTTCCATAATGTTAATCGATTTAGAGTGAGAACTTGATGAAGGAGCAGCATAAGATGATGATGGATATTGGCTTGGACCATAACTTGTCTTTGGAGTAGAGGCTCCAACGAATGCAGTGTGACTAGCAGAAGAAGATGATCAAAAAGGGCTTCTTACATCATGTTCAAGAGCTTTAAGTTTGTGGTACAGCTCATCAAACGTAATCATGTCCAGACCACCTTTAGCTTTTAAAGCTATGCTTACATGTAGCCAGGATGGAGGTAAAGACCTCAGGAACTTAGAGTTACAATCATCATTATCTGGCTTTGCCTGCAGCTGATTCAACTGACTTAAGATCTTGTGAAACTTGTCATAGCCCTTGTGTATTCCTTCCTCTTCAGAGATTTGAAAGTCATGAAACTGTTGTCTCAGCATGGACTTCTTCAGTCTCCTAGACTCCTCATTCCCACCGAACTTAGCCTTAATTGCTAACCATATATCCTTAGCATCTTGCATGAAGTGAAAATCACTCAAGTGATCCTCAGGAATAGCTTGTAGAAGAATGGTTCTGACCTTGGTTTCTCTCTGAACCGCCAGCAACTCTTCAGCAGATTTGGGGGGAACATTCATCATCTTACCCGTAGCATCCGTGGTGGTTCTCTTCAAACTGTTTCCCTTCATGACTATCTCCCATAGATTCCAATCAATGTTGGAGATCCAGTTTTGCATCTTCATCGCCCAAAGATCATATTCCTCCCTTTTAAGGTAAGGAAACTTAGCATTGCTATTAGAGAGACTTAGTTGCTGTAGATGGGTGGAGTTTTGGTTGTTGGTGATTTCAGTATCAACATCTGAACCAGGCATGATGATTATGTTATGGTTGTATGGGTGTTCAGAAAAACTTGTCCTTAGTATCGTAGAGACTCTCACGAGGCTCTGATACCACTTGTTGAAACAAACAGAACTTGATAGATCTTGAGCTCGTGGATCGTTATATATGCCTATGTAATCACAAGCACAATAAAAGACAATCTCTACTACTTATATTTATCAGCGGAATATAAACACAAGTAACAAATAACTAAGAACTTTGTGATCCTCTATGGATCTTTATATTAACTAAAACTGAGTTTTTCCAATCGGTACATAACTCATTCTAATGTGTTCCTTTTATAGACAAGGAACCCTAAACAATATCGCTAAACCGTTTCCCAAGAAACGTATAAACATAAAACTAAATAAGATATACACAATCACTTCCTAATAAAGCTCATGTATATCCACACTAAATAAACTAAACACGGAATAAATAAACACGGAATAAAGACTTCCGCAGAAACAGACTAATAACTATTATACTTCAGCAGATTATGTCTTCGGCAGAATCCACTCTTCTTCAGTAGAAACACTTCGGCAGTAATTTCAGCATAATCCAAACTTCACATAATTCCCAACATCTATCCATTCCAAATCCTCCATAAATTCCAAAGTTGGTCCTCGTGGTTTTGGGTAGTATGTTTGCCTCGAAATCCCATCATCAATAGTCAAAGTGCCTCTTCCCATGTGTATAATCGCACCACAAGTTCGTAAGAACGGTCTTCCCAATAGTAGTGGTAAATTCTTGTCCACCAGAATATCTAGGACAAGGAAATCTGCCAAATACGGTTGATATCCAATTTGCACTCTCACATTCTTCACCTCTCCCATTGCCTTCGCTTGAGAGTTATCCGCCATAGTAAGCTTCGAATGATTAGGTTGCGGATTACTTAGTCCCAAAGTTTTAAACAATGGATACGGCATCACATTAACACTCGACCCCGTATCGGCTAAAGCATAAACATGTGTAGTCCCATTCACTTTGATCGGCAACACAAAATTACCCGGATCCTTTTCCTTCCTTGGCATGCCTCTAAACAAAATTTGATCTCGCTCCTCCTTCGTGAGATTCTTTCCTTCCAACCTAGCCCTTTCTAGCATCAATGCATCCAACTTCTTACGGTAAAGCACATAATCTTGGAGTATTTCTATCACCGGTTTCTTTTCATTAAGCTCAAGAAACTTTTGTTCTAGATTCTCTAAAATAGCTTCTTTTTGCTTATCGGTTAAGGGTTTGAAAGTAGTAGTCGGTGATGATGGTGTGGAGTCATTTTTGGTGGTGGAGGTTGTTGTTGGGGTTAGTTTGTTTGATGTCGGTTTCTTCCGATTTGCCTTTCCCATCTTAACTACTTCCACCTCTTTCTCTTCCATGTTTGCACAAACTTCCACTAGCATCTCGTTTACTCCTTTTCCTTCTTCCAAATCAGTTATATTAATTCTCATCTCTCCCATTTCAAAATCCACTTGACACTTGGTCGTGACAAGAAAATCTTGACCAAAACACACATTAGGTTCATCCGCATTCCCTTCTTCTAACACAACAAAATCAGTTTAAAAAATGTGTCCATGAATATTGACCTTCAGATTTTTGACCATCCTTCTTCCATATGCTTCATAGTCCAATCGCACATGACCAATTTCGTCAAGAACCTTCTCCAAAATATAGTTTTCTCCATAAGCCATATTAAGCTGCGCGTCCCAAGCACTTATTCCTTCCACACTGCAAGGCGTTCCAAACCTCATTAGCGGTGAATCATACACCGTTAAAGGTGCTTGTGTGAACACTACGACTCTTCCCTTCTTGGGTAGTTGAACCTTATTTTCACCAGTTTCCTCCATATTACCCGTATCAATTCCCAATTCTTTCTTACTTTCCTCCAAGATACCTCCAATCTTTTCCAATGAACTTCCGGTATCCTTGAACATTTCATCCAAAGTACGAAGGTATTCCGAGATTCCACTCAAACTATCCATATTACTAGACAACTTGACAAAGCAAAACAAAACAAAACACGAATTATTAGCGTTAGAGTTAGTAAAAACAAGAACAAACTATAGAAACATAGACTAAAAAAATGTAAGACACTTAACAAAACAAAAAAAACACAAGTTAAAACTCAAGACCTAAAATTAATAAAAATCAACACAGAAACACCAACCGGATTCGGTTAGTTCACCAACCGAATCGGTTAGTTGAAAATAATTTAGACAGAAACTCGAACCGGATCCGGTTGCGGGTTGCAACCGATCGGTTTGATCGAAAAAAAAAAAATATATATATATATATATATATATATATATATATATATATATATATATATATATATATATATATATATATATATATATATATATATATATATATATATATATACATATATATATATATATATATATATATTTAAAATAAATAAACGGAATTAAATGCAATTAAGGAATCATTAAGATGTACTAAACTCTAGTTAATAAAGAAAACTCTTCATAAACCAACAATTTAATAACATATTAAAACTCTTTAAACTAAAACTAAATAAAACTACCAATTAAAATCTATCATTAAAATAATTAAACTTATAACTGAAAATTATAACTATCTAATCATTAACCATAAAAACTATAATTAACTAAAACTTAATTAACTAATAAATAACAAATGTAAAGAAAATGAAAATAAATCTAGGGAATAATTAAACTACAAGACATAATATGCAAATATAATCTAAAATTACCAGAATTACTCTAAGAACCATAACACAAATAACTAAGAAGACTAGAACAATAAAATCGCAACTAAAATTACACAGAAGGTCTAACCGGATTCGGTTGGATAACCAACCGAATCGGTTAGTTCGTAACCAAAAGCTTTTTTTTTTTTTTTTTTTTTAATACTACCAATTTTACAGAAAATCAAAGAAAACTAAAGAAAATCCCCGGCAACGGCGCCTAAACTTGATGTGCTACTATGGTGCAAGTTTTAAAAATTTATAAACACGATTTAACCGTCTAACCTATTAACACATACGAGCAAGTATACTCGTCCGCAATAGCAAAGTTTGGTAAGTCGAGATCGTCCCAAGGGATTTTGCGTATGAAATAAATTTGTTTGAAAAGATTCCAACAAGAAAGCTTGTCAAGACTTCCTCAAATAATTATGTTCTAGTGAAATTCAATAAGAAATATATATATACTTGTGTGTAGTCTATAATCAATCATAAATAGTATTCATGAAGGTTTGGTGTATACTCTTAATATGATGCACAAATCATAAGCAAATGATTCCCCAACCATGGTATGTGTTTGTAAAAATCATTCTAAGAACAAAAACATTTAGGTAATCCTTTCGGTCCTTATCCCAATGATTATCCTATAGAAATTCCATTTGTTTGCAACATGTTCTTATTAAATTTGTTCTTACGAATCTTTCGACCCTTCGTGATGAAAATGTTCCTAGTATTTTTTTAATAAGCAAACATGGTGGTTGTCAATCACCATATCCCCATACTAGTTTGTCACTTCACTTTTTGGAATAAAACACAAGAGAAATCCTTTCGGTCCTTTTTCTTAAAACATGTTTTATCAACAAATCAAACCAAGACTAGTATTTTTCCAACAAACTCATTTAAACAAGATCATATGTACATGCATCACATTTTGAGAACACTAATATGATTAACTACATCCCAACACACAAGTATATCCCAAAACTACTCCATGATAATAATAATAATAACTAAACACAAATAGTAACAAAGTAATTCCAACAATTCAAGAGAATAGAATTCCATAACAAAGTTCATAGAATACCTAAACTTTTGTGATTACAAGAATTAGAATTCGTGGATTGTAGCAACCACGCGCCTCCAATCACCTAGATTCACCGTACAACTCCAAACTACCAAAACTATGGATGAGAATTGTTCCCTCCTTGCTCCTGGACGTTTTTCAGTAACAATTAAGCTTTTGGGCTAAATAATATTGTTGGTATTAGTTTAGGTGTAAACTAATACAATTTTCGTTGTGTCACACCTAGTATACTAGGACTAGGTTCTTTATATAGCCAAATGTGCTTGCTCAACTGACCAAAAACGTCCCCAACAAGTAAATGTCAAGAAATGATCGGACTCCAATGATTATGGGGAGTTAAGGCAACAATAAATGCAACATTGTGTAACTGCAGCGTGAGAAACCGGATCAGTTTCTACTCCAACCGAATCGGTTGTAGTTTGACCATTCGCCCAGCCAGATCCGGTTACGGGTTGTGACCGATCGGCTGGGTTTGTGCTGTTTTGACTTTTTGTTGACTTTTCTCCTATGTGCTTCATTCTTTGCTCTCGCTGATGATTTCCAAGGCAAAACTTGATCTTTCTTTGCCGTAGATACTTAGAAATCATTGCGTTTCTTAATCATTGAATCCAAAAGCTTCCTAGCTCGACTTCCTTTCTCGAGAATCTTCCAAATGTGCATAAAAACTTCATTTGTTCATTATTCGTGATACCTGGCTACATATACATACACAATACGCATCTTTGCACTTTTGCAACAGTTATGAGTAAATATAGCCGATTATCATGCACAAAACTAACAATAACGCTACTAAAAACATGTTCATTTTAGGCGTTATCATACATCCAAGGGTAAATTGGTAATTTCACATTAGTTAAATAAATTCTGGGGCAGTAGGGCCACTAATCTGTTTAGCTCATTCAATTACCTTTCCGAGGACATAAAAATCGAGTCATGATCATTTACGGTTTAGAAGTAACGGGTAGATTTAGACGGAGAAAACTTAAATAAAAGAAACATAAACACTTATACGAATTAACAAATGTTAAGTATCCAAGCATAATTGGTGTAATAACTATACAAGGCATGTTTATACATTCACGTCATTATTTTAGAACCTAAGACTCAACACATATTCTAGGTTGCGCGTAGAGGTTTCTCGGCTTATCCATCGATTCGTTATACATTGGATATCATTTATTAAGGTGAGTCATCGCCCCTACTCTTTTAATGCTTATTTTACAAACTCTTTGAGGGAGATACATGCTCAACTACTTGCTTTTACATTTACAAATACTCAAAACATTATACTTGATTGTATTATACTTGATTGCGTTATACTTGATTGTGTTATACTATGGATGATAAGTCTCCCAACATACACGGAGCAGTCCCTTTGTTCGGATGATAAGTCTCCCAACATACACAGAGCAGTCCCCTTGTTCGGATGATAAGTCTCCCAACATACACGGAGCAGTCCCCTCGTTTGCATGATAAGTCTGCCAACATAAACGGAGCAGTCCAACTTGAAAGTCTCCCTTATCGACGGAGCAACACTAAGTGCAATAATGTGAACTATTATGACTGTATGTGTGCTTGACTATAAAATGTACTATATTTTAGCAGTGGGTTGTAAACACACAGGTTGCAAGTTTTGTATGGGCGAAACTTGGAACTGAGTGGATTTACAATGCCTTTGTTATGTGAACATTCTTTAAAGGCTTTACATGTTAAACAAACTCTATGAACTCACGAACCTTTGTGTTGACACTTTTTAGCATGTTTATCTCAGGTCTTAAGGCGATAGCTAGAGTTTGAAGCATAGAGTCGCACGACATATTTTGAAGACTTTATGCATTCGTATTTACCATTCGAAACATTTTGTAAACATTTATGTATTATACTTTGGGACCACATTGTTTGTAACTCTGATTTTATTAATCGAATGGTAACTTTTCAAAACGTCTCATTTAGAGGTCATTTTCTATAACTTGTACTTTGTATTATGAAGTAGCACCCCAATGACACAATCTTTCGCTGCGGTATTTTAGGGGTGTTACAGTCTTGATGATGATGAAGCATGCCAACTCATGGACTTGAGCTTGCTCGACTTCAAAAAGTGGTGATCTCGCCTTTAAGAGGAACCTAGAGAATCACACCAAAAACAAAAGACAAACTACATAGAAAGATCCATTAGGATCAGTGGTTAGAGAGTTACAGTACGTGGGGAAAGTATGTGTGAGAGTGGCTACCCAAAAGGAAGAAATGGCTCACTATTTATAGAGGAGAAACACCTACTGTTCCACGGATCCCACGGATCCCACCTTCAAGGGATCCGGCTAGTGTAATGTTAGGGATCCGTGGGATGCTCCTCTTTGCCCATGGGTATTTTGGTTATGGGTCATGGGTCATGGGTTATGGGTTGATCCATGGGTATTTCATTAGATACAATATACCTAAAGGGTGCAATGCATGTAGTCAAATGGGTATGGGTCAATACCATGGGTTGTAGTTTTTACCCATTTATAATACATACTAGTTATGTATATATTTGCCCAATATGTAAACATTAGTTGTTGTACATATGTATTACTAAATCATAAAATCACTTATACTTGTTTTAGTGTTTTATGTGAAAACGCAAGTGTGTTAGAAAACTATTGGCTCAAACTATTTACGTATTTTATTTGTTTCGTTAAAATGATTTTACGTTTGTTATCGACAAAACATTAGAAGATTGTAAAATATAAATAAACGTTTTTACGGCTTATTTGTATTAACAAAGGAGTTTGGTGGTTTTGTGTGCAATTTTAACATGCATTACACGGGGAAGACAGTCAGTGAGTTGCATGCAATGCTAATTGACTATGACAAGGGAATACCGGAAAAGGCACCTACACCTCAGGTACTAGCAACAGAAGGTGGTAGGATTCAAAAGCCAAAACCGCAAGCGAACAAGGGGAAGGGAAAAGGTAAGGGTAAAGGTAAGCAGTAGGTTATGGCTTATCAACCCAATCATAAGAACCCTCCCAAGAAGAATGATCATCCTAGAAAAGAGATGGCTTGCCACCACTACACCGAGGTAGGACCTTGGAAGAGGAACTGTCTACTCTACCTCTCAGAGTTGCGTGTAAAGAAGAACAAGAATGCTGGACATGTTGCCAGCACTTCTGGTACTTTTGTAATATAATTATTCTTTTCCACATAAAATAATTTCCTGGGTGTATGACACTGGATGTGGTATTCATATTTTCAATACACTACAGGGACTTAGAGGAGCAAGGAAGTTGGTCCATATGGAGCAATACATGTTCGTAGGAAATGGAGTACGAGCAGCTGTTAAATCCATAGGAACGTTTGATTTAGTTTTTCCTTCGGGCTTAGTACTAGTTTTGAACAATTATCATTAGTACCTTCTAATATTAGAGGTGCTATTTCAGTTTCCTTGTTAAAAGATATTGGTTTTGTTAACACGTTTACTAGTTATGGAATTTCAGTTTCTTTAAATAATGTTTTTTTACTTTAATGCAATTCCTGTAACATGGTGTGTTTGAGATTGATATGTGTGGTATTGTGAATGATACTAATAATTCTCTCTTTAGCATCAATAATAAGAGAATCAAGTCTGGCATGGATTCTACTTATATTTGGCATTGTCGACTTGCTAACATGGGCAAGAAACGAATGAAAGAGTTGCAACACGATGTGCTTTTGCAATAGATCAATGATGAATCATTTGATATGTGCGAATCTTGTATATCTGAGAAGATGACAAGAAAACATTTTTCGCATCAAATGGAAAGGGCTTCAGATCTACTTGGATTGATACATACAGACGTATGTGGACCACTTAGGCATGTGTCAAAGAAAGTACTAGCTACTTTTTAACCTTCACAAATGGTTTCAATCATTATGGCTATGTTTATTTACTTAAACATAAACATGAAGTGTTTGAAATATTTAAGGTTTTTCAAGAATGAATTAGAATTGCAACTAGGAAAGAAGATTAAAGCTCTTCAATCCGATAGAGATGGTGAATATATTAGCCAAGAGTTTAAAGATTACCTTAAAGAGTGTGGTATCGTCTAGTAGCTCACATCTCCATATACACCACAACAAAATGGTGTATCTGAGAGAAGATATCATACATTGCTAGATATGGTACGATCAATGTTTAATTTTACAAATCTTTCCTTATCCTTTTGGTATTATACTTTGAAAACTGTTGTTCGCATTTTAAATATGGTTCCAACTAAGAAGGTTGATAAGACTCCATACGATTTATGGTATGTAAAAGCTCCCAACTTGTCTTACTTAAAGGTTTGGGGTTGTGAGGCGTTTGTTAAACGTGACTCAACTAATAAACTCCAACAGAGATATGTTAAGTGTATCTTCATAGGATACCAAAGGAAACGATGGGTTACTATTTTACTTCTCACCTGAAAACAAAGTCATTGTGGCTAGGTATGGAGATTTCCTTGAAGGAATATCATATATCAAGAATTCAGTGGGAGAGTCTATGATCTGGAAGACGATCAAAAACATACATCACCTTCTGAAAAACACTAGCCAACTTCAAGTAGAGCCTAAAAGTCTTGCACCTCCACCTGAAGTTACTCCCATTCATAGGTTTGAACGCCTATGTCTTAATGTAGAGGTTGAGGAATATAGTTTATGGGATCTTGGAGAACAGGCTAACTATAAAGCTGCCATGGCTGATCCTGAAAAGGACAAATGGAAAGTTGCAATGAATACTTCCTCCTAAGGCTAGAGTCATTGGAAGTAGGTGGTTCTTCAAGAAGAAGACTGACATGGATGGCAAAGTACACACCTATAAGGCTCGTATGGTAGCTAAAGGCTTTACTCAAACCTACGGGATTGACTACGAGGTGACCTTTTCTCCATTAGCATACATTTGAGCTATTAGGATTCTTATAGCCGTAGCAGTATACTATGACTATGAGATTTGGCAAATGGATGTCAAAAATGCTTTCTTGAATGGTCGCCTAGATGAAGATATCTATATGGCGCAACCTTAGAGGTTTGTGAATCCACAATTTTCAAAGCGAGTATGCAAGCTTAAAAGATCCATTTATGGATTGAAGTAGGCATCAATGCAATGGAATAAGAGATTTGATGAGGAAATAAAATTTTTTTGGCTTCACTCAGAATCTCGATGAGCCATGTGAATACCATAAGGCTAGTGGGAGTAATGTTACTTTACTTATCTTGTATGCCGACGACATATTGATCATAGGAAATCATATTCTAAGATTAAAGATGTTAAGTCCTATATTGGAAGATGTTTTTTTATGAAGGATTTAGGAGAAGCAACATACATTTTTGGAATCAAGATCTACAGAGATAGATCTAGGTGGTTAATTGCATTAAGTTAAAGTGCTTACATTGATAAAATATTGATGAGATTCAGGATAGAGAATTCCAAAAAGGGATATCTTCCAATGTAAGTAGATCATGGCTTAAGTAGCAAACTATGTGCTTTAACACCTGCTAAGGTGGCACGCATGAAAAATGTTTCTTATGCTTCGGTTGTGGATCTATCATATACGTAGTAAGATCCCACAAGGCCAGATGTGGCGTTTACATAGAATATCACCAGTCGATATCAACAGAACCCATGTGATCTTCACTAGCATGCTGTTATGAACATTCTCAAGCACTTAAGGGCTACTCGAGATATGTTTCTAGTGTATGGTGTGATGAACCAAAGACCTTGATATATCTTTAAATCACTCGTAGATCGATAGTTATGCTTATGTAATCACAAACACACTATTAGACAGTCTCTATAACTTGTATTCAAGCGGAATTTAAACACAAGAACAAACACAAATAACTAAGAACACTTTGATCCTCTATGGATCTTTTAATAATACTAAAACTTTGTTTTTCAACTCGTACATAACTCATACTATTGTGTTCCTTTTATACACAAGGAACCCTAACCCGTTTCCCAAGAAAAGTATAAACATAAAACTAAATAAGATATACAATATAACTTCCTAATAAAGCTCATGCATATCCTAACTAACTATAAAATACGCGGAATATCTATATCCGCAGAAACCATCTACACGGTTTCCTAACTTCAGCAGAATTAAGTCTTCAGTAGAATCCATACACTTCAGTAGAATCCATCAGCAGTAACTTCAGCATAATTCATACTTAGTAGAATTCCCAACAATCCTCCCCTAAACTGGAATTTGACTAGGTTAAGTTCCAGTTTCTTGATATATCTTTAACACAGCAACGTAAGAGGATTGTAGTCGAACATCAGCAACAAAGAACCAAAACAATTACATCTCTATGATTATAAACCTTTAATTTGCCAGATCTTTGCAGCAACAAATGACAAAATGTCATCAAAACATATTAGTTTCATACTATTCTCATCACATCCAGGTGTGTTAACTCCTGGGAGAGGTGAATCATTGAAAATAATGGGTTTGATGTCTCTTTACCAATAGCCATTACTACTGGAGTAGCCATATGTTTAAGTTCGAAAACTAGGGTACACTGATAACCATCTGATTTATTAGCAAATCAGCAACTATAAACGGATTTGAAATATCTTTATTTGTAGCCATTTGCTCAGGACTAGTCAATTCTTAGGTAGAAAGAATCCCCTTGGTGAATTGATTACCAAATATCGTATTCCACTGCCTTTACCACAAGCCATATACTTGTGGGCTAGCCATTTCTTGGATTCCAAAAGGAATAAACCATGGTGAATTGATGACCATACAACCCTCAGCAATTAAGCATGGGTGGTTGCAGACCCTATGATTTTGAGCAAACCGTTACAGCTATCAACAGATTTGATGTGTCTTTACCAAAGCTGTACCCTTTGGACTAGCCAACTCTTTGATGTACACAATACACAACTCGTGAGTCGATAACCATCAACAATATACAACAAACCTGCAAGAAAAGTTAGACAAACATAGAATATACATAGTTTTTTTTAAATAAAAACAAAGAATCAAATAAAATAAATATCACAAATAATACAAAATACCATAATCAAGATGACACTTGATGTTGCAGAAACTGATTCTTAATCAATTCAACCATTTTTTCAGCATACAGTTTATCATTCCCAACTGGATCAGGTGGAACTTCCAACTTCTTCCTAAGCATGCTTTCCATCAATGACACAGACAAAGGATAAATCTTATCTGAAAACATACATACAGTCATCCCACACTTTGTCTCCACCACATGCACACAAGGCAAAGGATAAAATCTCCAAGTCTCAACCTTCCACTTATGTGAATTCTTCCAAACAGAAAAACCTTTACCATCTGGAGATTGAGAGTCAAACAGAACTTGAAGATTACCCAACAAGTATAAACCAGAACCCTGTGGTGAATGATTAGCATAATCCTTAGTGACAAGACCATACAAAGTATTCAAATCTTGCCTATCCACCATATGAAATATTTCCTTCAAGAAGTTAAACTGCATAGAAGAATTATCCAGCCTAAAAATAGTGTTAAGCTGTCCATCAGTCAAAGTCCAAGTAGTCAACACATCATGAGACCCTTCAAGAAAAACATCAGCAGATCCTTCTTTAATGAAAGTTGAATCAGCAGCTTTCAGATCCAAAGAACTACCTCTGAGAGACTTATGAATCCTAGAAGTGTATGTCCCATCTGATCTTACAGATCTCCTTAGAGTAATGTGTCTTCTTTTAGACATTCTTTTCTTCCTCCTACCAGGTATATACATCTCCATAGAGACAGAAGATGATATCTTATCATGAACATCTTTAGCAGGAATGGAAGAAGTAGAAGTAGACTTAAGTGAAGCAACACCATGCAATTCATACATTCTCTCAAGCACCTCTCTGGCCCTCTTAGCTTTAGCAGCGTCGTGTTCAGCTTGCTTACCCAACTCGGCTCCTACTGGATCAACAGGTGCAACAGTAGGTAACACTTCAGAAGAAACAACATGAGGTTCAGTAGATTGAACCTTTTCAGCTGAATGAATAACTTCAGTAGATGCTTCAGAAGTAACACCAGGAGAACTCTGTGGTGCAATATCATCAAAAGAATCCACAATCTCAACTTTTTTGGGTCTCTTAGCCTTTGGAACATCTGCACTATCAGCAACCCTCTTAGAGTTAGAAATTGATATATTCTGCTTCATAATCCTATGATACATGCTATTCAACTCAGAATCAGATAACGCCCAGACTTGTTTCTTTTTCAAACCAGACTGATAAAGATTTGTACTTTGATTATACACTACAGTCCTCATGTAAAATTTCTTTTGAGCTTCAGTTGGTGGTCTTTCTCTTTTTGCTTTAGCTTTCTGTGCAGCAAGAGCTTTTCTTTGTGCAACTTCAGCTTGCTTCCTTTGATGTCCAAGAGCCATCATTTGAGCAGCAAAATTCTCACTGTCAAAGTCTGCTCCCAAAATACTTTGTGCAAGAGTAGGATTAGATGCAACCTGATGAGTATAAGCATCCCATTGCTTATCAGTAATCTGAGGAGCTAGTTCATCAAGTTCTCTTTGTCTCTCAGGGGGCAAATTTGTAGTAAACTGATCTTGAATTTGTTGAGCCAATTCATGACTCTTCTTCATATTTTCACACTCAGCTAGCAACCTCGCTTGTTCTTGCTTTTCCTGTTCACTCACAAGATCTGAACCAAGCTCATCATCAATCATTACACCCTTTTCTAGGTCAGTAGACTCCTTAGCAGAATCAATATGAGAAGTATCAACAATAGGTACTTCAGAAGAAACACTCAAGTTAGCATCAGAAGAAACATATTGAGACAAATCTTCAACAGGTGTAGAAAAGACATCAGCATTCGGATTCAGATTAAAACTCCTTCCAGCAAAAAATACTTCATTATCAACTGCTGAAGGTATAGGACAGGATGTTTCTGGCACAGATGTATCTTTACCATGTGCAGAACCAACATCCACCATTTGTGCATCATCAATATTATCTTTCGCATGTGTAACATTCTCAACACTTGGTTACTTTGAAGCTTCAGTGGAATCCTTTTTTAAATACTTTCTTCTTCTTCTTCTAGTAAACAGAATAGGTTCCTTGTTCTTTGAAGATTCAGCAACAACTGGTGAAGGAACATGAGTCTTCTGAGCTACATCAGCCAAAATATCAAGTGACTCAAATTGAGTATCCTCTTGCTCCTCATCAGAAGAATCCAGAAACCTCCTTTTGCTTCTTTTCCCAAGTTTGTCCTCTAACTCCTTAACCTTACTCTTTAAACCCACAATCTCACCACCAAGTGTAGATTTAGTCTCAGCAAACTCCTTTTTGAGATCAGCAACTTCTTTCACAGTCCTGTTGAGCAAAACATATACAGATGTGAAAGTAATAGGGTCCTCAGCTCCACCAGTAGATTGCTCAGTGGTAATAGGAGCATCATTGGACCTCTCAGGAGAAATAATAACATGCTCAATGATAGGAGAGCTTTCAACAAATGGCTCTCTTACAGGACTAGGTGTGGGCTGTCTATTAACCTCATGCCCAAACTCATCAAGGTTTTCATGAGCAGGTGGTGGACTAGGACTAGGTATAGGCAAAGGTGTAGGTGGAGATTGGTCAGGAGTAACATGTGCTGCTTCAACAGTATTGGAAGGGCCCTTATCCATGGCAACTGCTGGAGTATCATCAGCAGCAATAGTAGTAGAGGGTGAAGAACCAACATTACCCTCATCATCAACCTCATTGCCATGAGGCAACATAGCTGCTAGCAAAGGATGATGTTTCCCCTCAAAATGAGTTTTTATTGAAGCAAATAATTTAGCACTCAGAGCACACATGGGACAAAAGGCTTGGACTTGGGTTGTAATGTCTAAAATCATTTGCAAAAACCTAGGGTACATTAAAAACTAATGCTTTTTCCTCTGAACATTTTCAACCATGTTATCAAAAATATATTTAGAAAAATTATAAGTTAACCCCTGTGACAGATATACAATCCCACAACCCAATTGAGTAGAAAATTGATCCTATCCCCCTGACTTATTACTAATACATTGAAGTAAAGTATGTACCAAAAACCTCCACATGGGGCAAAGCTTGTTTTTCTGCCACAAATCTGTTCTAGTACTTTGATAACCAAAAGCTCTTAGCCCAGCAAGTATCTCCACAGAATTAGAATGATACACCCCATCTACATCATCCAAACGAATCTTTCTTCAGATCAACTCCTCCGTTACAACATACTCTATTCCATCAACTGTAGCAGCAATCTCAGTATCACTTTGTTTTGTAGCAGATGCCCAAAATTGTGTAACCAGTGATTCATATATCACACTTGGAGAATGCGTTAAAGCATAATGAATCTTTGATCGCTTCAAGAAATCCACCATTGGTTCATATAATTCATGACCCTTTGCTGTTCCCAGAAAAGCTACTTTGTTATTATCTTTCTTGAAATGAAGCGCCATGTGAGAAATCGTGATAAGAGGTTATGATTCACGCAACTGGAAGTGTTTTTAATTAAAATGAGGTGGGAATCAGGTATTTTGAGCGAAGATATGCAAATTAGTTAATTATGGAAGTTACCCAATTGATGGTCAAATATATCGGAACTCATGTTGACCATATCTTACGTGGAAAATAACTTCAACCAATTTCAAACTTAACACTTCAACAGAAACAAGTCAAACTGCTGAAGAAGATCAATCAGCAGAAACGGCTCAAGTTGCTAAGTATTATTCAGTAAATATCTTTTTACTGTGACACCCAACTCGCATTAATTGTCATAAAGCCTTGAATCCGCCTATAAGATAGTCCCAATGCACACTTACCACAATTCATTTACCCCCAATTATCATCACAAACCCTAAGTTCTCCAAAAATACCACAATCATCAACAAAACCATGTCTACCAAACCAGAGGTCATTGATCCAACCTCCTCTTCATTATCATCATCTTCATCATCATCATCCAGTGATGATTTTCGCCTATTTTTGCGATCTTCTTATCAAAATGAACCTCGACCTTTGAAGTCTCCCTTTCTCCCTTCTTCTGAAGATGATAGTGTAGTGGATCCAAGTGAGTCTTCTGGTGATTCTGATGAATCAGATCGTCTAGAGCCACTCTTCAACAAGAAGAGGACATCACACCCCCAACCTTCAACACCTCAACCTCAACCAAGGCCACGTACCAGAAGAGAGGTGGTGTTAGATCTTCCTGCGCCATGTTTTGGTGCTTCATCACATATCGTTAAGGGAAAGAGCAAAAGGAAGATGGAGTAGTTGCTTTATGGTGGAACGAGTAGATGGAACAACTGAAGATTTTTCGTATCACAAATCCATCTACCATTTCCACCATCTTCATCTTCGTTTTCATCAATCCATCCTTCCCATTTTTGTCTTCAGCTTCTTCGTCGTACTGGTCATGCAGATCCAGCGTTTGGAATAGATGATAGGAGCTAGTAGATGATAGGAGCTAGTATAGGTTTAGTAGATCATGTATAGATATGGTCTTGTATTTTCATTTGAAGTTGATTGTAAGCTGTAAACTGTAAGTTGTAAACTGTTTCTTGAATAAATGAACAATTTAACTTCAGTACTTCTCTTCAGTAGAAAAATTAGATCACTTATGTACTTATCTTCAGTAGAAACAAGCTCTAAGCTTACTTGACCATTTTCCAATAAACCAACCATGATGAACTTCAACATATATAGGCATTCTACAAAACAGACACAGAAACACAGAGAAACACACAAACCAAACCAGACAAAACTAAAGGAACATTAGCTGGTAAGTGTTAGCAAACTAGAATATAAACTATAATTTACAAAGTTTACAACATGAATCCTCCCCTGAGGCATATGCCTCCCCTGAGGCCTATGCCTCCCCTGAGGCCTATGCCTCCCCTTAAACTTTGCAGTTAAGGGTTAAGCATCCCGATATTGACCACTAGGTGTTGAAACCTTGGTCCATCAAAAGCCTTAGTCAATAAATCTGCCACATTATCATCAGTGTGAATCTTAACCACTTTTATCAAATGTTTTTCATATGCATCTCTTATAAAGTGGTGCCTGATTTCAATATGCTTAGTTCTACTGTGAAAAACTGATTTTTAACAATGCATATGGTACTTGGATTATCAATAAAAATTGTTGTGTTCATGAAGTTAAACCCATAATCCAACAATTGATTTTGTATCCATAGTACCTGACCACAACAATTGGCAGCAGCAACATACTCTGCTTCAGTAGTTGAGGTAGCCACAATAGTTTGTTTCTTGCATTGCCATGAAATCAATCTCTTTCCAAGGAATTGGCAACCTCTAGTTGTGGATCTCCTATCCAGATTTGCACCAGCATAATCACTATCACTATATGCTTCCAACTTAAAAGGAGACTCTTTTGGGTACCAAAGACCTAAATGTGGTTGGCCTTTGAGGTACTTAAAGATCTTCTTGACTGCAGTCAGATGGGAAACAAGTGGAGTGACTTGATGTCTAGAACAAACACTCACAGCAAATGTAATATCAGGCCTAGAAGCTGTTAAATACATCAATGAACCAATCATAGATCTGTATAAGTGAACATTCACAGCTGGATCTGGTTCAATGTTGTTCTTAGGTTTTGGAGCTTCATAAGGTGTAGTGGCAGTTCTGACATTTTCCATACCGAACTTCTTCAGAATGTCCCTCACATATTTATCCTGACTGCTAAAAATACCATCAGGTTTCTGCTGAACTTGGAGACCCAAAAAGAAAGTAAGCTCCCCCATAGCACTCATCTGAAACTCTCCCTTCATAAGCTCCTCAAACTCCCTGCACCAAGCTTCTTTAGTGGAGCCAAATATAATGTCATCCACATAAACTTGCACAAGTATGATGTCTGTGGAATTCTTCTTTAGGAAAAGTGTTTTGTCAATGGCACCTCGTCTATAACCATGCTTCAGCAGAAATGCTGAAAGCTTAGCATACCATGCTCTTGGTGCCTGATGTAATCCATAGAGATCTTTTACAACCTTGTAAACATGTTTAGGATGATCTGGGTCTTCAAATCCTTTGGGTTGAGTGACATAAACCTCCTCTTCAATTTCACCATACAGGAAAGCACCTTTGACATCCATCTGATATACCATAAACCCCAAGTAGGATGCATAGGCCAAGAATATTAGAATGGCCTCAACTCTAGCAACAGGTGCAAACACTTCATCATAATCAATTCCTTCCTCTTGTCTGAACCCCTGAGCCACTAATCTTGCTTTGTTTTTAATCACAACCCCCCTTGCATCTCTTTTATTCTTCAAAATCCATTTTGTCCCAATTGCATACTTACCATCAGGTAGTGGTACCAAGATCCAAACCTGCTGATTTTGGAATTGTTGCATCTCTTCTAACATTGCTTCAATCCAACTTGAATCTTTAAGAGCTTGAGTAACACTGGTTGGTTCCACTTGAGAAAGAAAACAAGCAAACAGACAATGCTTAAAGTCTGTATGATTGTCCCTTTGCTGGTTTGAGACATAGGAAAGAAAAGCAACCTGTCCATATTTAGAACTTGTCACAGCCCTTCTAGTTCTAACAGGTGCTGAAAGATCAACAATTACATTAGATTGAGGATGAGCAATATTGATCCTTTTTGTAGCAGTAGAGTTGATTTCAATAGATGTATCAAGATTAGTCACAGTTGGCTCAAAATCACTGTCATAGGAAGGTGAGGTGAAGATGCCAGCTTTGGGTTGATGATTACCAAGATCTGAAGGACTTGGAAATCGTGTATAAGGTTCTCCAAAGTCTGTGGACACTTTAGTAGAAATAGCATGACCATCAGCAGATTTGGTGATGATAGGAGAAACAGGATCACCATCAGGAGAATCATAGTTTCCACTAACTGCTTCTCTTGAAACCTTCCCATCAAACTTCTCAGCTTCAAGGTTAGCTGCATACTCTTGTTTCTTAAGCCTAGCAAGGTCCTCTGCATAGTGTGACTCATCTTCACTCTCATCAGATTTAACTTTAGGAGTATCACCTGCAAAATTGTTAGGGGAGAAGGAAGGTACAATAATAGGATGTTCATCATCCTCAAACTCATAATCAGAGTCAGCATCCATGGTACCTGCAATGTCAGTTGGAGATTCTTGTATACCTGCATTTTGGTTAGCCACATGTCTAGAATAACCCAAGTAATCAGTTAGGTAATCAAGATCAAAAGACCAAACATGACCTTGTCCTTGAACATTAGGCTTATCTTCTAGAAATCTCAGGTTCAGAGTCTCTTCAATCTTCTTAGCAGATAAATTGTATACCCTATAAGCCTTACTATGAGCTAAATAACCCACAATATACCCCTCATCAGCTTTTTCATCAAATTTCCCCAATGGATCACTAGTGCTTAGAATGGTCACTTGACATCCAAATGGTTTGAGGTAATGTATAGCAGGAACTTTCCCAGTGAGTAGTTCATAAGGTGTCTTAAAATGAGGTCTAGTAATGGATACCCTGTTGAGTACATAGCAAGCCGTACAAACTGCTTCAGTCCAGAACATAGTGGGTAATTTAGAGTCTGCAAGCATTCATCTTGCTGCCTCTATTAAGGTCCCATTCTTTCTTTCAGCTACCCCATTTTGTTGTGGGGTTCTTGGAGTGCTATAGTCCCTTTTTATCCCTTTAGACGTGCAGAGTTCTATTAATACAACATTCTTGAACTCTGTCCCATTATCACACTGAATTCCTTTAACCTTTTTGTTCAACTGGTTTTCAACAAGGGTAATGAACTCTTTCAACACTTGAGATGTTTCATCTTTAGTCCTCAGTAATAATACCCAACAAAATCTGCTATAGTCATCAGTGATTACCTGACAAAAATACTTATGATCAATACTCCTGACTTGGGTTGGACCAAAGAGATCCATATGCAGCAACTGAAGAGGTGCTGAAATAATGCTCACAGCAGTAATGGCTTTGTATGAGGCTCTGTGTTGCTTTCCTTTGTTGCAGGAAACACAGTTATGTTCATTGGTGAAAACTTTGGAAGGAAGTCCTTGAACAAGACCCAGTTTAGAAAGCTTGTTTATGGTCTTGAAGTTCACATGAGCCATCCTTCTATGCCATTTTGTAGACTCATCCAGGGATGCTTTAGCCACCAAGCAAGTTAGATCACCTTCTGGTTGAACATCATTCAAGTTGAATGTGTAAAGATTGTGATTTCTAGGAACTCTCAGTAGAATTGCTATATCTTCTGGTAGTTTGAAGTCTTTAGAAAGCACAAGACATTCATCCTCAGAGAAAAATACTTTGTTCTTGGTGTCACACATTTGTGAGACTGAGAACAAGTTGAAGTGTTGCAGTTCTTTAACATAGTACACATTCTCAAAATCTAGTTGAGGTGTTTTGATGGTTCATTTCCCTGTGATTCTACCATCACTTCCACCAAAAGTGACATTGCCTCCTCCTGTAATGGGTATGAAATTATGCATCATTTCTCTGTTTCCAGACATGCTTCTGGAACAACCACTATCAACAATGCCAACATCCTTATGCTTAAGAGGATGATCCTACAACAACAACAAAAAATATACAAAATATAAGTACACTATGGAGACTCAAGTCATTACTGACTTGAGCCAGCCTTGTGGATCACAAGATTTAGGCCATGTAGAAACAAAAGATCCACCATTGTTCTTGGACCTCCATTGAAAATTTGGTCCCTTTCTAGTCCTAGAACAACCTACTGAGGGCTTCATAGCAGTATCCCAAGTTCCTATCCCATCATACATTGAGTCAACACATCCAGGCCAATAACCTTTTTGAAAATATGAACTTGTTGGTTTCACATAAGGTCTAGCAACAGATCTTCTCCAAAGAGAAGGTTTATTAGTTGCTTGTGGAATAAAAGTTGGTATATCAATAATATTTGTCCACATTGGTCTAGAGTACTTTTGACCAGCACCTGTACCCATTCTTTGCTCATGAAAATTACAATCCTTAATTAAATGAAATTTACTTCCACAAACAAAACATGTCTTATTTTTAGAAGATTTATTCAAAGGAAGAGATGTTCTATTACATGAAAAAGCATTCAAACCGCACGAATTAACAGAATTGTTTTTAGCAAACTTAAAAGCATTATTGTTAAAAGAATTAAAATACAAGTCTTCAGAAGAAACTGGCTTGGAATTTGATTCCTCAACAGCAACTTTAAAAGGCTTGTAAGCAGTCTTGGGTGTAGGCTTGGGAAAGGTCTTGGGAAGGTCTAACTTGTCATTTGAATCACACCTGGTAGTAGAAGTAGACCCTTGGTCAGAGGACTTGTCACTGTCACAACAAGATACAAAGTCAGTAGATGAAGAATCAGGGTCTGGCAAGTCTTTTGACTTTTTGCCATAAAGATGGTGTGATCCATCATAGTCAACAGTGAGGGAAAGGTTAATGGGCATATGTTCACCTCTAATAGGTCCAGAGACAGCATGTAATGTACCTTCTTTGACATAATTAGCTAAACCTGCTCGTGTAGTTTTACGCCCATCATTCCTAGCTTCTAATCCTACATACTTTTTAAACCCTAAACCTATTGCAGAGGTCTCAGATTGACTACTATAGATCTCTCTAGCTAGATTGTTACCTGATATTAACAATTGTTTATGTCTAGCTACTTCCTCATCTAGTTTCTCTTTTAGCACTTGGTTTTTAGAAACTACCTTAGCTTTTTCTTTCTCAGTTCGTTTTAAGTCAATTTTAGCACAATCTAAATCACTTTGTAACACCCTTATTTTCTCATCATAAGCCAATTGATTCTTTTGAAACCAAACCTTTTGTCTTTCTAATGTTTTTAAATCCTTTTTATAAGCCTCAACTTCAACATAACATTCATTATATTTAGGTTTCAACTCATCATAGGCTTCTTTAAGTTCATTATATTGTTCACTACAACCAAAAACACAGTTATGTACCTGAGAGATGCCCATTAAGGCAACTTGATCATGCCTATCCTCTGAAGTACAGCTAGCCAGCAATCCAATATTCTCCGAGCCAGGACCATCATCATTCTCATGCTCATGCATCTTCCAGTCGACATGGTCATCCACAGTGACAAGTGCTGAGGAATTTCCAGCCTTTGAATTTCCAGCTTCCTTCTGAATCTGATGATAGGAAGTATATCTCACCTCATCACCAACCTTCCTGTCCTCGCATTCTCTAGAGAAGTGACCCATCTGACCACAAGTAAAGCATTTGACCTTGCCTCTGTTAAACCTAGCTGGATTTCTTCCTTGGAAGCCAAACTTTCTCCCTGACTTACTCTCAAACTTCTTGATGTTCATTGAGAGCATAGCCAGTTGCCACTTCAAATTCATCTCCTCCATGTCAAATGAATCCACCTGTTCAAAGTCCTCAAAGGCTAGTTGCTGCTGAGTGTCATAATCAGCAACAAAAGAGTGAATCACATCTTCCAAAACACCACTGGTTTTAGGTTGAGAACTTGATGAAGTAGTAGTGTAGGAAGATGATGCTGAGGAAACAGGACTTGGAGCATAAGTCATCCTATTTGAGGAGGCCCCAACAAAAGCTGTATGACTAGGAGTGGATGTACGAAAAGGACTTCTCACATCAGGCTCAAGAGATTTAAGTCTGTTGTATAGCTCATCAAAAGTGAGCATATCCAGCCCACCTTTAGCTTTGAGGGCAATGCTTACCTGAAACCAAGATGAAGGTAGGGATCTCAAGAACTTTGAGTTGCAGTCATCATTATCTGGCTTTGCCTTCAACTGATTCAATTGACTCAATATCTTATGAAACCTGTTATAACCTTTGTGGATTCCTTCTTCTTCAGAGATTTGGAATTCTTGAAAGTGTTGTTTCAACATTGACTTCCTCATTCTCCTAGTCTCCTCATTCCCACCAAACCTAGCCTTGATGGCCATCCATATATCCTTAGCATCCAGCATGTAGTGAAAATCACCCAAGTGATCTTCAGGAATAGCCTGATGGAGAATAGTTCTTACTTTGTGCTCTCTTTGAATGGCCAGTATCTCTTCAGCAGATTTGGGAAGAACAATAGTAACATTACCATCAGGATCTTGGAGAAGGTTGATAAGACTCCATACGATTTATGGTATGTAAAAGCTCCCAACTTGTCTTACTTAAAGGTCTGGGGTTGTGAGGCATTTGTTAAACGTGACTCAACTAATAAAATCCAACAGAGATATGTTAAGTGTGTCTTCATAGGATACCAAAGGAAACGATGGGTTACTTTTTTACTTCTCACCTGAAAACAAAGTCATTGTGGCTAGGTATGGAGATTTCCTTGAAAGGAATCTCATATATCAAGAATTCAGTGGGAGAGTATGATCTGGAAGACGATCAAAAAGATACATCACCTTCTGAAAAACACTAGCCAACTTCAAGTAGAGCCTAAAAGTCTTGCACCTCCACCTGAAGTTACTCCCATTCATAGGTCTGAACGTCTATGTCTTAATGTAGAGTTTGAGGAATATAGTTTAGGGGATCTTGGAGAACACGCTAACTATAAAGCTGCCATGGCTGATCCTGAAAAGGACAAATGGAAAGTTGCAATGAATACTTCCTCCTAAGGCTAGAGTTATTGGAAGTAGGTGGTTCTTCAAGAAGAAGACTGGCATGGATGGAAAAGTACACACCTATAAGGCTCGTCTGGTAGCTAAAGGCTTTACTCAAACCTACTGGATTGACTACGAGGTGACCTTTTCTCCATTAGCATACATTTGAGCTATTAGGATTCTTATAGCCGTAGCAGCATACTATGACTATGAGATTTGGCAAATGGATGTCAAAATTGCTTTCTTGAATGGTCGCCTAGATGAAGATATCTATATGGCGCAACCTTAGAGGTTTGTGAATCCCCAATTTTCAAAGCGAGTATGCAAGCTTAAAAGATCCATTTATGGATTGAAGTAGGCATCAATGCAATGGAATAAGAGATTTGATGAGGAAATAAAAAAAAATTCGCTTCACTCAGAATCTCGATGAGCATGTGAATACCATAAGGCTAGTGGGAGTAATGTTACTTTACTTATCTTGTATGCCGACGACATATTGATCATGGGAAATCATATTCTAAGATTAAAGATGTTAAGTCCTATATTGGAAGATATTTTTTTATGAAGGATTTAGGAGAAGCAACATACATTTTTGGAATCAAGATCTACATAGATAGATCTAGGTGGTTAATTGCATTAAGTTAAAGTGCTTACATTGATAAAATATTGATGAGATTTAGGATGGAGAATTCCTAAAAGGGATATCTTCCAATGTAAGTAGATCATGGCTTAAGTAGCAAACTATGTGCTTTAACACCTGCTAAGGTGGCACGCATGAAAAATGTTTATTATGCTTTGGTTGTGGATCTATCATATATGTAGTAAGATCCCACAAGGCCAGATGTGGCGTTTGCATAGAATATCACCAGTCAATATCAACAGAACCCAGGTGATCTTCACTAGCATGATGTTAAAAACATTCTCAAGCACTTAAGGGCTACTCGAGATATGTTTCTAGTGTATGGTGTGATGAACCAAAGACCTTGATAGATCTTTAAAGCACTCGTAGATCGATAGTTATGCTTATGTAATCACAAACACACTATTAGACTGTCTCTATAACTTGTATTCAAGCGGAATTTAAACACAAGAACAAACACAAATAACTAAGAACACTTTGATCCTCTATGGATCTTTTAATAATACTAAAACTTTGTTTTTCAACTCGTACATAACTCATACTATTGTGTTCCTTTTATACACAAGGAACCCTAACCCGTTTCCCAAGAAACGTATAAACATAAAACTAAATAAGATATACAATATAACTTCCTAATAAAACTCATGCATATCCTAACTAACTATAAAATACGCGGAATATCTATATCCGTAGAAACCATCTACACGGTTTCCTAACTTCAGCAGAATTAAGTCTTCAGTAGAATCCATACACTTCAGCAGAATCTATCAGCAGTAACTTCAGCATAATTCATACTTATTAGAATTCCCAACATGGTGGAAATCCAGAGGCATAGCTTGATGTTGCAGGTTTCGGCGATGCATCCTGGAAAACTGATAAAGATGATACGCAGTCTCAGATGGGATATGTCTTTGTAGTCATTTGAGGATCAGCAGACTGGAAGAGCAAGAAGCAGAGTACAATTGCGATGTCTGTAAGAGAAGCTGAGTACATAGCTACTTCAGAAGCTGCAATGTAAGTTGTTTGGATTAGGAAATTCATTTCAGGGCTCAATGTTATGCCTTCAATTGATTTACCTATAAATATCAATTGTGACAATTCTGCCGCATTTACATTCTCCAATGAACCTGGAGTCATAAAGGGTACCAAACATTTTCCTAGACGATATCACTATGTTCAAGAACAAGTCGAAGTAGGTTAAATCAATCTACTCAATATTCGCACAAATGACAATCTAACTGACCCCATTGATGAAGGCTTAAGGAAAAGCTTACTCAACATGCTAATAGCATTGGACTTCGCTTAT
The DNA here is from genome assembly GCA_019973895.1 of Chrysanthemum seticuspe. Classification (NCBI taxonomy): domain Eukaryota; kingdom Viridiplantae; phylum Streptophyta; class Magnoliopsida; order Asterales; family Asteraceae; genus Chrysanthemum; species Chrysanthemum seticuspe. Next base: position 41,502,576 of record BPTQ01000008.1, read on the forward strand.
CTAGTAGTTTCATGTAAATCTATGGTTATGTATTTGGATAAAGGATGTATTGAACAAGTATTATTTTTAATGAATTAAAGTATTAGTTATGTTTTCCATTTATAATATATTGTATTCTATATTTGCATGTTTAACTCCGTGAATAACTTGTGTATTTTAAATAGTCCGTTGTCAATTAATGATATGGGAATATCATTGAATTGAGATAAATCTGAGTTTTGGTTAGAATATACTTATGTATATTGATGGGTAGTCATGCCAAATTCACATGATATTCAATGAATTGAATATTAATATAGGACTGATCCCAACTACATGATTATACTTTATGGATCTTTGTCATCAAGTAAATCATGAATAGTTATCCTCATACTTGAGATACCAGGAAACTGTCATGGGTGTAGCCCATTTTTATAAAATAGTCTTAACACTATACGTAACAGTTAGTAATAAGGGCTATTTTCAAAAGTGATGTAAAATTCATGAGTTTTGCTTGTAGTCAAGATAGAATTTATTCCTTCAAATTTGTTTTGAAGTTTAATAATAATGGGCCCCTTGTAGGGTTGATAAGATGTTTGTATGGCCATACCCAAGATCTATCTGGAATACATTCAGATGATTTGGTAATCTTGTTCAATCAGATATAACGAGAAATAAAATAGTTAAATAATAGAATGACTAAGATCCATATCCATATTTAACGTGGTATTAGTAACAAAAGAATAAGTATAATGATGAATCATTAAAAGGTTTTCTAAGAAACCTCACTCAAGGTCGTTCTAGGGGCATTGGCGTGTTTGTTAGATGCTAACTAATGTCATTACCTATATTAAGATATGTCCAAGTGGGAGCTGTTAGTTTGTGGATATATTTAATATACGTATGGCCGGATTCGAACACGATACTATGGAATTGCACACATTACGTATGAGATTCAATGTTTAATCATTAATACAAATGTTATGTTTTAATTATTATTTCACAAAAAATGTTTAACGGTCGTTAGTACTTAACGGTAAAAGGTATAACGGTAGTTAAATAAAAGATGGAAGGACTAGAAGTAGAAATAAGGCTTGAGAAGGTTCTAGAAACCCTATGGGCTATAGGGGCCGATCGTTTGAGGGTTTTCATAGGGATATCCTATGCTAACTTAACCTCTAAGCTATTCAAGTATAAATACAAAGGCTTGTATTCATTCTTGATTAAATCCTTGAGCTCCATAACAAGACAAACTTCTCTTCCTCTCCTCCTCTTGCTCTTGGCCGAGCGTTCAACCCTAAACCCTTACGGAATCGATTTGCTTTGACCAAACAAAGTGTTTGGTTTGTTGTGTTCAAGGAACTAGCATTCGCATCGAATCGCTACTAATACGTGTGTACAAGCTTATAGATTCAAATCCCACTTGGATTTGATTTTGCCTAATCGACTACTTGTGTAAGTCAACACTTACATAAACCCTAAGTAGGTTTAATACTTGATTTGATCGTTGTTTGCTTGGATTGCTAAAAGGTACGTTTACGATTTAATTTTAGGTTAATTAATTCTGAATATTTGTTTAAGTCTTCCGTTGCGTGCTCTATGTGATTACTTGTTTTTATAAGCTTGCCATGATTTGTTAATTACAACAGGTTAATGAGGATACTAATAGTGAAGTGGATGAAGTGTATAATGAAACTGCGAACTTTATGACATCTAATCCAAAGGTTAACAAAGCGTATACTAGTGGTCACTGAGTTGGGAATTCTAGTCTGTACAAACAATGGAAAGAGACTTACGAAGATGACTCGTATGATGATGATGATTTCGATTCTCTTGGGCTTACCGAAGATCAAATGGCTTAGGCTAAAGCTGTTGATATTAATCTCTATGGTCAACTTAGATAGGTGTTTATAGTAGTTGTTCATAAAAGTGCATCAACTCCACCAAAACATATATCACGCAATCAAAGCTTTAAAATAAAGGTATTGCATTACACAAAATATGCATTTAAACAAAAACGCATAAGTCTATTTTATCACATAATCCACGCATCATGTATCCCCAAGTCACATCAATCATATAACAAGTTCATAATCTCCCAAAATCAATAATCAAATCCCAAAACATAACATCTCAATAATCAAATCGCAGTTCAAACCATACTCAAATAAGAAGCTTCGGCTTGGCAGGCTGGCATGCTTCGGTCGAGGATCAATTTTTCTAAAAAGTGGTTATAGTTTAGGTTTTATTGAATACCTAGTTCTCTATAACCTTGGCTTTGATACCAATCTGTAACACCCCCAAATCTCGGTACAGCGGAAGACTTAAACAAGTTTTCGGGGCGTTACTGGATTGGTACATCACACAAGTATAGCAAATAAGATAGTCATATTATAGTTCAAAAACTAATCCCAAACTTAATTATCCAAATACAATCATCCCAAAATAGTTAAATGTAAGGCCCAACATGATTTATAAAATAGGTCCGCAATATTAGTATCAGACTTTAAATATGATCCTTCAACCATGCCTCATTGCCAAGCTTCCACAGAACAAGCATTCCAAACATCAACTTAGATACCTGAGAAAAACACGCTAAAAGGTCAGCTAACGCTGGTGAGTTTGTAGGTTTAAGTACAAATTCAATAGTGGACCTGTAAGAGTTTATTTGCTATGCGAGACTAAAATAGGTACACAAAAACACACCAATCACATATCATTCACAAACCAAATCACAACGGGGGCCCCAAGCGACTCTAGCCAGCACGGTCGTAGCAAGGCCTAGAACACAAGCTACCCTGGTCTAGGTCGGAGTAGATATCTATTCTTAGCTAGGCATCGCGTTATAGCATCGGAATGCTACCCTAGTCTAAGACAACATCTACCACATATCTATCTAAGCTAGTCAGCGCATAAGCAAATCAAAAGAGTTTAAGAAGGTCCAAAAGAGTAGCATGATTTCTCACCCCAATTTAGTTAAAACAGAGATAAAAGTGGGGCTATGAAACTCACCTCAAGCAAGCAAAGCACAAACAAACACTAGCAACGAAGATAACAGCGAACACGGCTCAGCAACTACTGACTCGGCACAACCTATTAATATAAACCAATTCTTAATATATAAACCCAAATTTAACGTTATCTACCCCAATGTATTCCTTTTCTTATCTCCAAAATATCATGTTTCACCATTTAGTCCTAGCGTTTGGTATCGTCATGTGTGTGGTATCGACTCAATAAGACACCATGAATGCACTCAAATGACCACAATGTGACTCATAACGACACAATGAGACGTCTAAGCGATAAGCTTTATAGTCCAATAAGTTTCGGAATAAATAGTTAGACCTTATCGAATTCGTCAATTCGATAAACTCAATCATTTATTCGTGTCACTTATTATCCCAAAAACCAGTCACATCCTAACGAGTCATAAGGATAATTCACCCATTAATAACGTTATCATACGTGCCTAACGGGCTCTTATTAGATTCGTCAACCTAATGAGTTCGCTATCCACATGAATTGACGCTATTAATGTTAGGTCATCCGTAACCCATGCACAAGATGTAAATAGTATTAAATGCTCGAAAATGGCATTAAATTCTCATAAATGGCACATTTCGATAAACATGCACTCGAAACATTAAATACTCATTAATTAGAAAATATATCCATTTTTAGACGTTAGTTCCTATTTAAAATAGCGAATAACAAGACGAGTCAATTTAAAATTCCATTTATTATTTATGTTTCTTAGTTTCATTAACATGTTTATATATATATTACGTCAATTTCAATATAAGTTTCGAGTCGTTATCCGTTTCGAGTCCACAAGCTCGAGTAATGACTTCTCGGCTTTTATACATTCTATAGTCCAATATATACTAAAGTCCATGTTACGGCGTTGTCGGGGTCAACTATGACTAAAAAGTCAAAGTAACACTGACGTTGCGCAAAGTTGATAATTTATAATACAAGTCCAAAGTAATTAATCACAATATCTCAAATCAATCTCCAATCAACCCATATCAATCTCGCCATCCAAACAAACTACCAAACATACCCGTAACCAATGTCACGACCCTAATGGTCTTGACACGGTCCCGGTTAAGACCACGTGAACCAAACAAGCTCTAGAAGCTTTTCGGCTCCACGCGTCTCATCCAAACACCAACAACAACTACCAACAAGTTACCACAACGACCCGACCTTAGTGGTCTCGTACGCCACCCCAACGCCCCACAACGAGGCCCTAGTGGCTCGTTTACCTACTATCTCCATCGAAACACTCCCCAAATGGCTTCTCCAACACCCAAACACAATCAAACAACGTCCAATCATCGAACCCATCAACTAATCATGACCAAGAACATGAAACAATGATAAAAATGCAAAAACACAATAAAATGACACAACACACGATACCAATACACTAGTTTACATGTTTTAATTAGTTATAAACTCGTTTTAGACCCGTGTTCATCAAACCCAATAGATGTCGCCCCATGTACGAGCCATCTAGGTCTCGTAAAAGGCTTCCCAAGACTCAAACGAGTCACAACAAGGCTCCATTTACCTTTTCCAAACTCGATCTACAAAAGTACCAAGAAACCCTAAATTTCGAATGGTTTTTGAAGGATTTGAGGGTGTTAACGAAGGCTTCTAGGCGCGTGTGATATATGGATGGAAAGAGGAAAGAGATATCTATCTAATGGTGGTGGAGGTGAGAACACACTCACCGGAATTTGGCCGAAAAGTGGCCGGGAAGGGCGGCGGCCGTGGGTGGTGGTTGCTAGGGTCAGGGATTGGTGGTGGAGAGAGAGAGAGTAGAGTGAGAAATTGGAGTGTGTGTGTGTTTTTAGTGAGAGAACGTAAAGAGAGATATGAGAGGGGAAGAGGGTATTTATACTTGGGACTAGGGATCTCAAAATAAATGAAATGGGGTGGAGGGGGGGGCGGCCATGGTATTCTTGGGGGGCCAAACCCGTAATTTTTGGAAAACCAACCCGTTTACCCTTTCTCGAGCTCATATTTTGTCCTATGAGGGTCCCACGACTTTCCTTCGACTTTCTATCGCTTTTATTTACGTTTTTCCATGAGTTTTGATTATTTATGTGTCAAGTTTCGCGTTACGGTTTAAAAGTTACGTTATCTCTTTTTATAGGATTTTATTGTGCCGAATCACATAGTGCTTAATGTTAAGGGCTAAAACTCATACGACGACTCATACGATAATAAAATAAACCATAAAACCCAATAAACGATATCAAAACAAGTCATGGTTAACCGGAATAGTTCTAAAGGCAACTACTCTGTTTAACTTAGCGTAATGCGATTATCTAAAATGAGCTCCCTAATTGCTAGTTGTTACATGTAAGCTTAAAATTTTTAAGACTTCTAAAAATAAAAGTCCTAAATACTTTATAAAAAGTAAAGATAATAATAAAAAAATGGATTACATTACCAACCAAACCATTTAGGCTTGCAGAATCTATATTGTTAACCCAGTTGTGAGTAAGAAGCTTTAACTTTTTTTCCATGTTAGAATATTTTCTACAAGGCTTTAGATAAAAACAAACCTGATTCTTATATATCCAAACTATCCAATTCGTTATTTGAACTACCACATCAAAGCATAATTTGTCGAAGGGTTTAATGGGGTGTTTCTTTTTTCCTTTTATTCTCACTTAATGAGTTGATCCATCCCTTATTCCCTCTTAATGAGGAGATTTTCAAAACTTTTTCTCTCTTAAATAAGTGGTTCATATAGACAAAAGCTCATACCACTTAAGTTAGTAAACACCCCTTAAGTCTACCGTGTCACCTCATGTAAGGAAAGATGCCAATGATTTCTAGTTTATATTTTAAAATGAACAAAAATTCCGGTTCAAGTTCGCAGATTAGAAAAAGTGATTACATCGTTAGTGCAAGGGGTGGTCACCATCATTTTCACATAAGATTAGCGTCACATTAGTTTCTTTTATCACAATTTTTCACAACATGTGCCCCCTAACAATAATTCACTCTTGAGTATTTACCTCTATCTCACTAAACACAAACATACTCAAACAAAACCCTCACAAAACTTTTAAAATTAACAATCTGTCATCACCAATACATGGAGACAAATCTTTGCAATGATAGATAACGTGTGGTAGAGCTTCTTACTATACCTAGTCTTATACCAACAAAATGAAAAATTAGAAAAGTATCATATCAACAAATTGAAATATAAGGCTGCCCCAGTAAGGACACACGATCGACTTAGTCGATCGAGTGCTACTCGATTGCCCTACTGTGAGGATTTAATCGTGGGTCTGTTTTTGTGTAACTTGGTCGTGGGAGCGATCGACATTTCCACAAATAAAACCTTGTGCTTTCTAGCCGTTTTGTAACGGTTGGAAAAAAAAATTCTTTTAAACTACCTTATAAATACACAACATATTAACACACTTCCATCCACAAAACTCATTTCACACAATTCAACCTCAAACTACTTCTCAACACAAAATTATTATGGCTTGTCGTTTCCCCTATTTCGTTGAAGATATGCAAATGTACGTTAAAAAACAATGCGAAGAAGACGATGAGGCTCGAAAAAATGTTATTATAGACGTTATCAATCTGTTTGATCAGACAATGGCAGAAAAGCAACGTATGAGAGAAAAATACACGATTTGCAACGACATTACGCCTGAACGAAAAGCTGTGATTGACAAATTTTTTATAGATGAATCCCGCAAAGACGACAACATTGCTGACATGTTGTGGAGGTGTGTTCAACAAATACATAACAACATCAGCACCAAAATCAATTGAAGCTATCGGGAGAACAAAATTGTTGGTGTAGGTGCATCAAGTTCGTCTGCTAGATTTGTTGGGCAACCTCTGCTAGACGAGCAACGTTTGGCTCGCATCGAGGAATTTGCTGGTTATCGATCTCCTTCGTATGATTCTGCATGCGGGGAGCATTCAGATTATGATTTATGATTTATGTATTTCGTATCGTTTTTATTTTTAATATATTAATGTTTTTATTTAGTATTGTAATGTTTTTATTTTTAATGAATTTTAGGGCCCGTTTGGTTTGCTTAAATGAATCACTATGGATATGGTTTGAGGATAGATTTGGAATGGAATGACTTCACATAAAAAAATAATTAAAAGTATAATTGAGAGATAGTGGTGGGCCCATCTTTTTTTTTCTTTTATTTTGTGATAGAAGAAACAGGGTATCCTCAAACCATCAAAAATAGTTACCTATATAAATACCCTTATTTGAAGGGTTTTCTCATACCCATATCATCAAGCAAACACATTTTATCATTCTCACACCCATACCACCATGCCCATACACCCATACCAAACTTAAATTAATTGTTTAAAATGTTTGAACTAAAAAATAAAAAATAAAAAAATAAAAAAAAAATAAAATAAAAAAATTGAACATGGTCGGCTCTTACTAGGGCACTCAATCGCCTAAAAGTCGCTGGAGAGAAAAAACTAACGTAACAAATAAAATAAGAGGGATTGAGATCCTTTACTGGGGCAGCCTAATAAAAATCATGTACTTTTTTTTTTTTAACTTGAAAAATCATGTACTTGAATATAAAAGAACGTATCAGTCTCATAACTAGAGTATCAACTTAACGTCATATATCCAATTTTCTTTTCTTTTATCTAAACTGAACTGAAGTGTGAATCTGTGCCCATAAGAGACAATACAATTCAGTACAAAATGCATCAAGAAATGTACATTCGTACTCTCCACTTGAGAAACTTGACAAAATTTGAGGTCACCTTAAACTTAAAGGCTATTTTGAATGACATGACAAACATTTCATCCGCTGGCAGACTGTATAGAAAATGAGTATCATTACCATCTTCAGAAAATACGTAAATATGCATTTACTCTCGACATTTAAGTTTGGTCAGGCTCACAAGTTACCATCGCTATTCAATAATCATCATATATCTCTTCTTCCAAACTCTGGATCAATGTAAATAATAACAATCTCGTCCCCACTAAAATAATAAAAGTTACACTATTTTTACACGAATACTTTCTTCGAGTTTCTTTGACTTTTAAAAGTGAGACAAATGCTTAAGTTGATCAAGGCCCAAAGATAGTACAACTTTTGAACGTGTTAGTAATTTTTGGGGTGCCACAATAGATTGTAGTATTTCGACTTTAGGGTGTTCGGTATCATGAAATTCAAAAACTGGATAATTCATAAAAATATCAAAGTTCTTCTTTTTTGAGTGCATTTTTTTTCACACCTACATCTATCTAACAATATATATTTCACACATGTTTCTGACGAGACTTAAATCTACAACCTTTTTGTGATGTTTGTTCATGTGTTTCCCTGAGACCCAAATGTCTATTATAAGACAAAGACGAGTGTCATAGTACGACCTTAACCAAAGGTGCTACCCCTTTGGACCTTGAACCTCAAAAGAGGGTGTGACCTTTCTGACTCTCGCTATTTCGCATGGCGATATCAAGTTAGCTTGCACGAGTGTGCAACTGCTTAGTTAGCTTGCGCGAAACTACTGATTTGTAAGAGAGCTGAACTTGATATACCTTTAGATCTCTAGCAAATCAATTATAGTAAATAGTCGATAATACTAAAATCATTAACAAAATACACATGCATATTTAAAGTTTTATTATAGTCTTTTGCACTTTAGAATAAACAAATTAGAGCATCTATAATACTTTCATTTTCAAAAACAAAACAATAAAAAATAAAAAATAAAATGATACGCCGAATTATGATTTTTGCAGTTCTAGTGCATACCTTAAGTAATAAAATGTATCACGAAGGGATTGGTTATTGGTATAGTCTCAAAAGTGATACCAATATTCTCTATTTTATTTATTTATTTTTATAATTTTGTTTTTATTATAAAACTGTGAAAAAAACTTTACGTAACATAAAATATAAAATTTGACACGTCAAAAATAGTAAAATACAAAAAATACGAGCATAAAACCATAAAAAAAAACTATCTTATCATTTTAATAAAGTGAGTAAAACTGCCAAAAATAGTGTGAAACATAAATTATAAATTTTAACAAGTCAAAAGTAATAAAAGACAAACTATATGAAAAAAAAAACTATAAAAGATAAACTATACGAGAAAAAACTATAAAAACCGTTTTGACTTGTCAATAAAGGAAGTGAAAAAGGGGTATTATTGGCGGATTGGGATCTTCTCAAGTTGAGATGATAACTTGACTCAAGTTAGGAATATATGAGTTATTGGATTTGATCAAATGATTCAAATCAAAAAAAGTTTTTTTAATTTGAGCCATTTAATCAAATCTAATGGCTAACAATCATCCAACTTAAGTCAAGTTAATCTTCTCAACCTAAGAAGATCTCATTCTATTATTGGCCGGGTGGTTGTGTGTTAGGAATAGTAACAACCATGAAGTGGTTACGAGCAAATCTTAAATATTTATGGATTAGGCTAGCCCCAGTAAGGAACCCTAATCCCCCTCATTTTCACTGCCACGTCAGCTTTCTCTCTCCAACGACCTTCAGGCGATTAGGTGCCCCAGTAAGGCGACCTACACTACAAAAAACATACCCCACAAATATACATTTTATTTTAATTAATACACACACAAGTGATATGTTTTTGGTTTGTGATGTCGATCTTCCAGACGACCAACTCCTTTTCTTTTTGTGGCGATCGAATACTTCCACAATAGAGAGATCGACTAGAAATCGATCGAATACTTCCACGATCGACTGGAGATTGAGCCCACTGGGGCTAGCCTTAATGATGAAAATGAGATTTTCATGGTCCCTATAAAGGATACATAAATACACATAAGTATGGTAGAGTATAAACCTATATATAAAATAGGGTACACACTTTGCATTGCTTTACAATTAAAGAGAAAGAACGTACACATTTATTATTCAAAAGGTTCATGTGAGCTAAGCTAAGCATATTGGTGCTACAAAGATTGTATCATACTTCTCTGGTATCCACTATGATAGTTTATAAAATGATTTATAAAAAGATGAAGAGGTCCATAATATTCTTAACCATAGTCGACATCAATTTCATGTTTACATGGCATGATGAGGTCTAATATCTTAGACCTTTTTACAATTAATGCATTGAGTTATGTTATATATTTATAAAGCTTTAACAAGTTTATCTATAGTATAAATAGGTTTATAAATCTAAAAGGTTTATGAATTTGTGATGTGGCATAATTATAAACCTTTGTAAAGGTTTATCATAGTGGATGCTCTTACATGCAGTGTTGGCTTAAGAGTGATACTAATAAGACCACACCGACACCAGCGTCACCTTACCTTTTTCTTTGCTATACCAAACACTCGTAGTTATAAAGGGGACCAAACACTCGTAGTTATAAAGGGACCACACTCACAACAAAAATCATATTTCAAAAAATTAAATAAAGACTAAAATACACTGTTAGTCCCTAAACTTGTCCAAAAACATCACGCTGAACCAAAACTTGTCTTTTTCATCGTCAGTAGTCCAAAGTATGAGATTTTGAGGCTAAACCTGTCCCTTGACCATTAATCACAGATCAACGTCTGATTTCTGTTAGTTAGTCGAGGGTATTATAGTCCATACACATTTATACCATACCTTAATTCAATATAACCCAACCTATTTCCACCAACACAGAAAGGGGTGATTGTTTGAGCTAATTATACCATTACACCTCGCATTTTAAGTATGACTTTATAAAGGTCAGCTGATAAACTAGTATGATCTCACAAAATTTAACCCATAAGACAAACAAACAAATATTATACATAACTAACTATTTAGCAAGTTGACTTATAACAGTCAACAATAGATTCAATGTCTAATACAACTAGAAAATAACTGAAACTAGTGAGTCATTGTCTGATACATGGTTCTATTGACATTTCACAAAATATAAAAGATGATGGAGTTTCCACTGTAAAACATTCAACTGCTGAACCTTCAAATGATCTACACACTAGTCGTGGATATCCATAAACTGGTAAACACACAAAACATGAACCTTAAAGTGATGATGATACTGCTACCTTGTCTGCAAAAACAAGTATGCATACAACAAACATTTAAGTTAAGTATTGTACTATAACAGCTTAAAAGAATTAAACACATGACATGGTATTCATCATTGAAACATCACCTAGGATGGCCTTTGGGAGAAAAGTGCAAGGACGCAGTTTGTAATCATTTCTCTGCTTCTAAAGGGTGTCTTAACACCGCTAGACACATCAGCAACATCACCACCAACCCTGGTTTCAACACCTGCAACACCAGCCATGTTTTCAACATCAAAACCTGCAAACTCAACCATTTCAGCCTTCCTCTTCCCATCAAAACCTCGCTTAAAGTGTTGAACAACTTCTTTCCCCTTTTTTTGGTGCAAAACATCCTCTTCCTCAAGCAGCTTTCATTTTCCCTTATTTTTCTAATTTTTTTTTTATCTACAACCCCTTCTTCCTCTTTGATAACACCACCACCTTTCACTGTTGGTGTCTTGGTTTCACTCCCCTGCATTTTTTTCCTATCTATCCCCTGCCATTTATGTCTAGTCCTAAAAGGTGTTGGACTAACCATTCGAAAGTTAGCATCTTGCTCTATCCAACCCACAACTTCAAAACTTATGTTTTTTAAGTAAAATTGTGCTAACTTTTGGGGCTTGTGTACAACAAAGATATCAACTGAATCATGTGTTTCAGCCAGTGCAAACAAAGTATGAACATCATCATCAGTATGAATCAAATGCAAACCATTTTCTAGAGATTCTTTAGGATCGCAGAAAAAAAAGCCCATTTTTGTTCATTAATCTCTGATAATACATTATCAAAGCTTGAACTAAATATTTCCCTATCACTGGTAAAGGCACACAGATTAATTAAAAAACCTCCTTCATACCTGAGTGGGCTATAATAAAAAAAAACCCATTACAGTGGATTATGAACAAGACCTCACCTTCTTCTTCTTCCTGAACATCCTTAAAAGTTGACACGAATATGCTCATGCCTTTCATGGTTTTACTCGGTGTTTTTACGAATGTGTTTGACTTGATGTGTGTTTCAGTACGTGTGTTTAGGAGTGTGGATGTATTTTAGGTTTGGGTTGGATTGGGTTTTCTTAATTGGGTTTGGTTATTATGAGAGTGTTTATGTTTTCAGATCTTATTAGTTGGGTTTATTTGGTGTTTGGCAATACATTAATTGTGTATAAGCGTATCAAGGAAGGCTACGGTCAAGTTGCAGGGTAATAATTTTCATATGTCACATTTGGTCCCTGAATTTGGTCAGTTAGCCATTTTTGCACTTAAAATTCCCGCGTATTTTTATTACAGAACTTGACTATTTAGCTATTTAGTAAACTAGTCCATGAATTTGATAGGTCCCGTTGTTTCTGGTATTTAAGGTTTCATACCCCTATACCATTTGCATACCAACAATCACAAACACAGATTATCACAAAATCACAACAACCTAATGGGTAACTTCATACGTCTACAGGAACTCGCAACAACTGCCAAGTCTCACTCTATGTTCGATTCAATTGCTCTTTATTATCAAAGAGAAAATGACAAAGACATCGAGATTGAAAATGGTCTCCAAAAGAATTTCACTGATTTGGTTCATGCTATAAACGAAACTCAATAGTATATTTACAAGTTCGAAGGATATCGTCCTTCGGTCATGACATACAAGCTTCTTCTAGATCTTCGAAAGAATCAAAAGGCCAATTTGTTGAAGGCGTTGGTCCTAAGGAAAATGTTTTATCAAACACATAGTCAGGTGTTTGACAGGAACAACTTCCTTGATGATCTTAGGAGGGCTAAGTGATTTTCTTGTATTTTGTGCTTTTGATGGTTTCTTTTGGGAAAGATACGTACTGAAGTTTACTTTATCTATGAAATGAATGAATCTATCTTTTATATTCTTGTGTTATCGTTTTTTTTTGTTTTTTCCTCTTTGATTGTTTTAATATGTGTTTTGATTGTATTCGTTGTTGTTACGAGTATGGTCCTTGCATAAACAGTGTATACATATCTGATTAAGGTTTTCGTCTCTTATCATTTGTTTACAATTGCATAAAGGTGTAGGAAATGCCTTTATTCTTACTAGTTTTGTTTGACCACATTTTACCTCAAATTTGAATTCATAACCCTAAAGCCTTAATTAAGTGAAATTGCATCAAAATGGGTTAATCTAGAGCTCATAGACAGATTAAATGCTCCAATTTGTCAAACTGTTGGACATAATAAGTCTAGGTGTCACAAGGAACAAGTACCAAAACCACCAAAGAAAACAAAGGTGCGAGGTAGAAAAAGGCATTCTGATGGCAGAAGGCAACAAATATTCATTTAATTATCATTTGCATAACGATTGTTATTGTGTGTTTACATTGTAGTTGATGTACAAATCTATTACTTTTGCAGTGGATGGATGAAGACGAGATAAGGCAGACTATGGAACACGAGTTCTTGAAGCTCTTTATGAGCAAGAAGAAGAACACACAATGTTGTAGGAAGATAAAGAGAAGACAAGGATGGATGAAGAAGCATTCCAGCAGTTTTTGGAAGAGGAGAGAATGTACAAAAGAATTGAAGAGGAATGAAATAGGAAAAAATGGCTAGAAGAAGCATAGTTTGAGGCAGCTTATTATGGAGTGGATGTGGAGGATTTATATCCAAGACATCCATATGTGTTGGATAAAAAATGTTGAACTGCTGTTAGTAGGCTGTAGCCATCTGTAATGTAGACACCATCATGTTTGAAATAAATTTGTTTTTGTTGACTTTATAAGTCAGAATTGGTTATTCCAAACACCACCTAAACTGCATATGTTGACTCGATTTTAAGCATTTATGTTGTTTTTACTCCCATCTACTTGTTCAGCAACCACATTGTACCATATTATACCCTTTTTTTCCTACATTATATAATACATCTAATGTCATCAATTTTTTATCATACTAACATATTTTCACCAAGGATGCATAAAATGGTTGTCAAATGGTATGCCTTGACTGTTGGGTTGAAAGTGAAAACAAGGCTGGATTGACCTTTTTTGCAAGGCGTCCACCTATAGAGATTTCATGTGGTATTTTTGTCCAGTGTGCCTTGATAGAAGGGGAAACACATCTTATACCGGTAGAGGTGGTGTTACAAGGGAAAACATAACTACAGCAGATAGTGGTGGATATGTAGTGGGTCTACATATTTCTGCATCTACTAGAGTTGGTGCTTCCTTGGGCAGTGATGAAAAAGAAAGTGAACCACCTGCAACTCAAAGACCAAGTGGAGAACGCTCAAGAAAAACACCACGTGAAGCACCTGCAACTCAAAGACCAAGTGGAGAACGCCCAAGACAAACACCATGTGAAGCACCTGCAACTCAAAGACCAAGTGGATCACCTGCTAGTCAATTAATCAAGTGAATCACCTACAAGAAATGCTATGTTGTCTTTCAGTCTAAATGTAACTTAACTGATATGTGTGTACTTCTTTTTTTATAACAATTGAATTTTTGTTACAATTTGTTTTGTATCTTTTGACTTTATAAGTCAAATTGTGTTATTCCAAACAGCCCCCTAAACTGCACATCCAATTGCAAACTGAACAACATAAACAGCAAAACAAAAACTAAAAAAGCAAACAAAAGAGATTTTAAAATATTATAACAATTCAGTTTGGTTAATAATTTTTTTGTATATGTTGACTTTATAAGTCAAAATGGGTTTTTTCAAACAGCCCCCTAAACTGCATAAGTAAATGCAAACTGACAAAATGAAAACAACAAAGCCAAAATTTACATACACCACCAACTAATTATACCATATGCAGCAAAATATACATGTTAACAAGTATTGTTTTGAGTAACCATCATCAGCTAAAAAATATACATCTTCATTACATCAACAACTAAAAATAACATGTGAGCTTCTTGATGGGAGACTTGATATTCATGGGGGGAGACTTGAGCTCCTTAGAAGGAGGTACATACCACTAATTCCTATTTGTGCTGCGGCATCCCACAACCGCTCCAAGACCAAGTACAAAATTTGTAATCTTTTCCTTTGCCTTTTATGAACAAGGGTGCTAACATGTTGTGAATTGGAAGCATTAGGAGTGGAAGCCTTGGAAGCTTGGGAAGTGGAACCTTTCATAGTAGTACTCTTAGAAGACAGGATCCCAAACTCATCATCAAATGTGTCTAAAATAATGATGACATCAACTTCATTTCCTATCAAGTTAGTATCTGGAAAGATAGCCAAAACAGAAAGAAATCAGAGTTCACCCATTACAACTTTCTTACTGCAAACATTAAGTCTAACCTTTCGCAAACTCCTTATTCCCATACGTTTCCCACAAGTCTTCAAGTATCACATCAGCAATTTCATCTCTTATATCCCACTTATTCCCTTAAGTAGCCATGACATACTCAATCATATCGTCATATACCTTTAGTTTGCTATAATCCATTTTTTTAGCATATTCTGACACTGCTTGGATTTCTTGCAAGTAAGATAGGGTTATTTAGGCTCATTCCTGACTGCTAACCTTAAAATGTCAATCACACAAATACAGAAAAACGAACTAACCTTTCATCACTTCAACTTCTTTCGCAAATCTGCATAAATCTTCAAACATCTCATCAGACATTTCATCTTCTTGTAACCAAGTATTTCCATATTTGGCCTTCACATACTTTATCATCTCATCAGTTACTGCTGTAAAAGTAAGGTCCTTGTCTGCCATTGTTAAAGTGTCTTTGAGGGTTGTGTGACGAGGGAGGGAAAAAATCAAGAGTTTATACGAATAGCTTTTCTCTGGTTGAGTTAGATTATGGTATAAATGTGTATAGACTATAATACCCTCGACTAACTAACAGAAATTAGACGTTGACCTGGGCATTAATGGTCAAGGAACTGGTTTAGCCTTAAAATCTCATACTTTGGACTACTGATGATGAAAAAGGCAAGTTTTGGTTCAGCGTGATGTTTTTGGACAAGTTTAGGGACCAACATTGTATTTTAGTCTTAAATAAAAAAACAAAAAGCGCGCGCACACACACACCCCCCAAATAATGCATTCAGTCCAACACCAGACCAAACAAATGAAATGGTCTCAGGGGGACACTTTCGGTTTGGCCTCCGTAGAGAGGGGACACCTCTGAAATGTAAAGAGGACCGAACCATTTGGTCTTATTACGTTCAGTCTAAAAATATTGTTTATCTATAAGTCCTTAAAGATATTGTTTGTCTATAAAGTGGAACAATTTCTGGTTTTCATGCATAGTTATATTAGAAGTGAGATATGCGGATGAACAGTTGTTAAGCGGGTTTCGCAAAAGACTTTTTTTAACCGGTTAACTGTATATTTATGGCATGAGAGTGATAGCTCAAGGTCGCAGCCAAGCTAACCTAGACTTTGTGCAAAATCGTATGTGATAACTAAACATGTTGATTAAAGATATATCATACTGAGTATTAATTAAAAAAAAGAAAAAAGAAAAAAAAAAAGCGGGTAATATTGTAGCGATCTAGCTTGAATTTGTATTCTAAAATCGCCGTCACTCTCGACTTCTAATTTGCATACCTTCATATATACGACTTTCACAATGTCTCGTGAATTTATTTTCTTATGAACGGTGAGTTTTGTTTTTACTACTCATTCCGTATCAAAATTATTGTCATTAGAGAGAAATCACAAAGTTTAATAAAAATGAGACTATTATAAATATCAACCACTCAAAGAGAATATTCATATAATATATTCTCTAGTTTTAAAAAAAGAATTTGGACAATTATTTTAAGACATCCTTAAAAGGAAATGTTGACAATATTTTTGAGACGGAAAGAGTATAATTTTCGAAATGTGAACTCCAAATATAAATCAAATAATCATAAACAGAACAAGTTTTATTAACATTAATCACTAATTATAGTGTGACCACTCAACCCCAAAGAGCTTCTACTGAAATGTCATAAAAAAGAAATGGTTGCAGAGACACACTTATCTTAAAATATAGTTTTGATAATCAAGGTCACTGTGTCCAGGGACGGAACTAGGGTGTCCAACAGGTCACATGATCCAGATAAAATTTTGTTCTGTAGTATAATATTCGTAAGTAGAAAACACTAAATTTTTAAAAATACATCTGGTCTCTTTTGTTTTCAGTTATTGCTTAGTTAGTTTATCAACGGCTCTGTTGTTTTGCACGCCTACGGGGAGAGACTCAAAAAGTACTGACGTTCAATCGAAGGAAAGAGAAATCCACTATATGCTTGACTTATGCCCGAGGAATCCATAGACAAAGTGGGTACGAACTCACTTTTTACTGGAGGGAATGCTAGGGAAAAGCATAGAGCGTGCGGGCTTAGCTCTCGCACTCCCATCCGCGAAGCAGAGGCGGGAGAAAAAGCATAACTCCCCGGTCTCATAGGTTACCTTTCGATCTTCCTCCCTCGTGACGCTCCCAAATCGATAGGTGAAAAGAGAACTTAATTTTCACTAAACTTAATCATTTTAATTTGTTATTCTTTTTTCCTTATGCTACAGTAAAAAAATGTGCACCCGATCACTTTTAGCTAAAGTTCCGTCCCTGTGTGCGACAAGCAACCTACACTAAACGTACGTTTGAACGAGTCGGTATGCCCTTCTTTTATCACTTCTACAAGAGCATTCTCCATTCTCCATCTCCCAGTACAATCAGCAGTGCAAAAAAAATAATTATTTTTCAATTATTTGAGTTTAATACTAAATGCACCCTGTGCGGCTATTTCACTATCTGATTAAAAAGATCTAGTAACGGTTATGTTTGGTCATTCATCGAGGGTATTTGGATTGCGTATTTATATGGCTTTGAGTGTTTTGATAAAAACTCTTATCTGCTTATATATTGTACTCCACTATATGGGACCTTATGAAAATTAACGTTGGAGTAAATTGATGGTAACAATGTTTACATGTACTTCTTCACATTTTGTCATGACCAAATATAACAACACATTGCACACTGTATGATTTTAGATGTCTGAAACACTACACAGTTTTTTGTCAGTTTCTGTTCCGTATTTCTGACAGTTTTAAGCGTTTGACTTATTAAACTTTATATTTACAGTTCCGCATTTTCAGGTTTATAGCTTTTTGATATAAACAAAATTATAAAAAAAAAATAATAATAAAAATAAAAATTAAAAAAAAACAAAAAAAGTAGGGAGTCAATCTAAAAAACTAGGTACCGTCCCAATAACCCGGCCCATATTAATACATTAAGTAACATTCCAATTTGTGGGTAAAAAATTTAAAATATGGAGTCAGAAAGGACTATAAGGACCAATTCAACTGACACAATAATTCTGGATTTGAATGTATAATAATAGGAGTTTGAATATGATAAATGATCCATACTAAATATATAAAGTTGTGAAATGACGCGTAATTGCAACTGTTGTTGTAACGAGCCAGAAATGTAATGGTAAAATGCCGTATATTTTCAAATATCGTAAATTTCGGTCATGGAATTTTTGCTAGAAGTCTTGATGCCGAAATTGGTAGCAACCCCAACAAGGCCATGCTGGCGGTGATCAAGCAAGATGCAAGCCGTGACTTGTTACTACATGGTTTAATAATTTATCCCAGAAAATATTTATACTAATCAAGATTACTTAATAATAACCATAGACGATGAAAAAACCAAATTCAAATTGAAGGTCAAATAATAAGTTTTGGGTACGCAGTTTAACATATTAAGGAAACTAAATGTTTTTACCTTGAAGTTTAGCAGCAGAAATGTGATGGTGGTTTAGTGGTAGGGTATGATGATGGTGACAATAGTTTTACCTTGAAGTTTTCTTAATAATGAACTGTTGCGGTGACTATGCATTCAGTGCCAATAGTGGATAGTGAGTAATAAAATATGCATATATACTGTTGTATCAGACCGAAGAATCAGGATTCAGGAGACAGCTGCCATATCATTCAATTAGAGCCTTACAGGAGGAAAGATGAGTGGGGCAGGCGGGTCGAAACTAGTCATTTTGGTACGGGTCAAAACAGTGCGAGTCGGGTTGGGTCGACCCACAGATACTTTTGAATATGTTTTCAATAATGTTTATAAATAAAATGATTATTGTTTACAAGTAAACATTAAATAGATCACCTTAATCTATATCTTTGAATGAAACAATCTATGATGCTGCATGCCTGCATGTGTTAAAACGGGCTTGGTGCATTTAGGTGGTTTCATGCGTATTTGGCGCATTGACACTTGCCAAGTTGCCATGTTTCCAGTTTAGCTATTTCTTTTCGTTTGACCCATATGAGATAAACCACAGCCCAAATCGACCCATTCATGAGTAAATGAGTCAAAACTACTGCCACCTCTAGAATATATTATCACCCTTTCAAAAACCGATAGGGGGTAGCAAGGGGAAAACAATGAAAAAGAATGTGCAGTTTCTTGCAATCTCCTTTTCATAAATTTGTTTAATTACTTCCAGAAAAACAAACGACGCAAGTGAAAGAACACCAACGGAATCCATATGGTTTTGCAAACTTATGAATGAATATACATCAAGAAATTAGCTGATACAAATCAAGAAGTATCCGTAAGGACAGTAACAAAATAATGACAGCAGTAGAAGCGTGTAAACTGCAAAGATAATGAGTGAGCATGGCTCATAACACAACACCAGGAGGAAACACTTGAGTATTCCCATGACAAAGTCGTCATTTTACTTAACATTACTCGTAATAATTAGTTATATATAATTTATGGAAACGAGCCTTGATAGATAGCTCTAGCTAAAAAAACAGTCATTATTCAGCTCGATTTCTAACAAGAAATTACACACTTACAATGTTACTGAAACAAGTGGATTCATGAAAGATGTTCCCTCACTGACCCAATCAAAATATGGTTTTGTTGATCAAGGTTGTTACGTGACGAGCCACCCAGAATGAATGAGCCACGGTGCAGCAAAAAATAGGAAAAAAACTATAAATTCATAACGTACTTTACAAAAAAACTCATTATGCTCTGTCTACTTCACTTATTGTCATAATACATAACCGTTTTCATTTTATTCGGTTATTTTCTGTCCGTTTTTATCCGTTTTCATAAATCGTCCATTTTTATCCGTTTTCATTTTAATATGTCCGGATAAAAACAAATAAAAACAGTTTTGACGTGGATAATAAAAACGGTTTTTTATCCGTTTTTATCTGTTTTTATCCGTTTTTATCTGTTTTTATCCGGACAGATACAGATAAAAATGGACGATTTACGAAAACGGATAAAAACGGAAAGAAAATAACCGAATAAAATGAAAACGTTTATGTATTATGACAATAAGTGAAGTAAATATAGTATAATGAGTTTTTTTTAAAAGTACGTTATGAATTTATAGCTTTTTTCTCAAAAAATATGAGAGTGACCCTCTCTTTCGATTTTTACAACAGCATCTGGCACGTGCTTTGTTATCTGATAACGTAAAGTTAGTTTGTTACAACTTTAAACACTATTTTTAACATTTAAGCAATAGAACACTCCGAAATATATGCCATTAGTGTTTTACCTCATCATGCATATGCAATGGACCCCAATGATCATCGTCACCATTCAAGAATGCAATCTGATTTCACTTTTTCCTGATAAATTCTCAATCCAGTTCCTTTACAAGCTATAAAAAATACTAGGGTTAAAGACTTGAATTGCCAAGGAACTTTCTAAAATTTCCAAATACGGATAATTTACTTTCTTTAATACTTTTATCACCAACCAAACTTGTTGGTACCTATATATACCACCAGTATACCAATATTATTTTTCACGTCATTATTTTCTGCCCACGTGTGTTGATACAAAAGTTGGGCGTTCCTGGTTTGGAGCTCCGGTTCTCGTACCAATTGAGAATTGCTGCTTGAGACCTGCGCACTAAGAGACAAGAAACACCGTTAGGCTTACCGTGGGATTGTCTCCCACGATTATCCTCCGGCGTGAGAGTGAGTAATCGGTTTAGGGTTTAAGGAGTTTTAGGGTTATGAGATCGTACCTTAAACGAGGGATATGATTCCCTTTATATACGCACGGAATCCTTGTTGGTTCCGTGTTCCCCAACCTTCGGCGTATCCCGCCTAAGTCGGTTGGGAATGATTATCTCCTTATTTTAGAAGATATCGGATATCTATTCCGTAAATAGATTTGGGCTTGGGCTTTCGTGAGTCCACACGCTTATTGATATTGGCCCAGTTCGTGCCGGGCTTGTGAGTATTGGGCTGTAGTCGGGTTTATGACCCGACTCCAGACTATACGTCATCATGTCCCCCCAGTCTAGTATGCGCAGTGCGTAACTGCGGATGCTAGACTAATGACCGTAGTCCAAAATAAAATAAAAAACTTACGAAACGTATTAAAGAAGCCATACACATACCCGTAGGTGCATTGCATCTAGACATCAAAGTGAATTGTAAATGCCTCGTTATTCGGGGGAAAGTGACTGTCCCGCGTCCCATCAGAGTGATCTCAACCACACAAGTGAAGGTAGTGGGATCCACGTGGCACATAGCGGGTGGATGAGAATAAGGTATAAAACCACCCTTCATTTTCACAATGCTATTCACCGTAAAAAAAATAATCCGCCATTGTAGAAATAGACCTGCAGCTGCAATCCATAAATTAACCCACTTCAAGGTACCCGCGCGTGCATTTCTGTACATCCAACACCATGGTGAAACAATTATCGGACTTTACCTCCTTCTTGTCCGAGAGTGATCTCTTAGAGTTCACCTCAGATTATTTTATACCCCTTGACGTGCATTCGGTTGTGCCGGATGCGCGGGCAACCATTGCGGACTTCCCCAGAGGGAAAGTGGGGGTTTATACGCGGTTGTTCGATTTTTCGAACCAACGCGTGCCCCTGTCCCGCTTTCTATGCGATGTGTTAAACTATTATAGCCTGCATACATCCCAGTTACATTGTATCGGTGCGGCCAAAATTACCAATTTTGAGGTAAATTGCCGTTTACTGGCGGTTAACCCAACCATCCATTTATTCCGCGCATTTTATCATAAAATATGGGCACATGGGTGGGTATCTTTTGCGAAGCGTGCCGGTAGGCTCCAATGCTATACGGATAAGCTAGACTCGCTTCGGGATTGGAGGGAGTATTTCTTCTGGGTAGATGATATATGCTTTCCATGGAACTATGAGTTTTATACCCGGGGTACATTAGAGAGGGATGAGTGCCCCTTACCTGGGTCGTATGATGCTGAGGATGCGGAACTGATAAATGACAACCGCATCCCCATTAGTGCCTATCCGGAGGGATTTCTGGTACATATGGGCATCAGCCGTAACTATTTTGGTCCCGAAGATGAGATCCCAATCTTCTTGGACGCCAATGGCCAGGGTGGGTACTCATTCCGCTGTACCTCTGTGTAAATAGTGTAAGTCTTCTGTCTGTATTCGCGCATTATATAACTTATGTTATTTGTTGCTTCCTTTGCGCAGAGATGGATCTATTCGCTGTGGTGCAATTAGCCAAACCATTGGATGTGAGGTCGGGGGCACGGCCTTTGAATGAAGGCGAAGAGCCAATACTAGCGAGTACCGCAGGGCATACAGTGGAGCTGAACTTAGGGGGTACAGGGACCAGCTCTTCCGTTGCGATAGAGGCAACGCCGGTGCAAGGCGTGCCGAGCCCTCGTGCGCCCTCCCCTATTGCACAGCCACCACCCGTAGTGGCGGATCCCATTGATGAGGAAATGGAGGAGCAAGAGCATGGGCTATTGCGTAAAAGGTCGCGCAGCGGAGATGGTGCGAGTTCGGCAAGGAAGAAGCGTCCCGTGACTGTTCATGTTGAATCTTCGGAGAGTGAGGCAGCATCATCTCACCCGTCAGCAAATGTTTCTAGCCCCCAATAATTAGTTCGGGATAGTATGGTTATTTTTTGTTTATATCAAGTTTGCGTGTGAGATATTGATAAGTCTATGTCTGTGCCAGTAGGTTCGAACAGAGTGCGGAGTCGCCACCCAAAGAGAGTCCTGTTTTTTCCGAGTCTTCAGAACCGGAGATTGGTAGTGCAGTGCCAGTGGCAGCAGGGGATGCGTCAATGGGTCAGCTGGTGGATAACCTTGTTTCTCTGGCTGCGCAGTTGAAGGCGAAGTGTGTTGGAGAAAATAGTCAGGACAATCAAAAGGACCAGCGCATTGCATCACTGGAGGCGCAATTGGCCAGTGCCCAGGCTGAAATAAAAGAAGCCAATGCGTATGCGGAGAGGCTTGTAGGATAAAAAATGTCTCTACTATCTCAAATAAACCAGGAGCGTGCTGAAGCAGTCAAGTATAAGCTGTCATGTAACTGGGCCCTTAAACATCTAGAGCAGGGTAAGGAAAATTTGTTTGCGCAGTTGGGGGAGCTTGGGGGTACTGTGAGCTGGTCATTGGAGGTGCAGGAGGCAAAACTGCGTAAGCTTAGCATCGAGTATGACGAGGAGTTGTATCCTCAGCTCATGTCCAATATAGTGGAGCGCAGGTGGCTCATAGGCCACGGTCTTCGCCTAGCTGCCCTCAGTACCCTGGAATCGCCAGAGGTGGTTAATGCCTTCAGGGAGGTTGTGCAGTGCGCTCTGGAGCGTGGTAAATCAGAAGCAATTGAAAAGCTCCACGAGGCAAAACTGTTGAAGGCGCCGATTGATAAGGTACCAAATTATGACGCTGAGTCATATGATCACTTGTTCGCTGCCATGCAGAGAATGAAGGACTTGGAGCTCCCAATGATTTCTGAGCTTGAGCGCGATCAAGATTATCCAATAGATGTTATTATGGCGGGGTTGACCTTGGCGCGTCATCGTACCGAGGATGCCGAAACACAACCGGACTATTATTTGAAGCCCCATGAGTCTCAGCTTCAAGTACCTGTCTTTGTGCGTCCTAGGGATAGTCAGAATCCCTTTGCTTTGGAGAAAGAGGTACCTTTAAAGGAAGTCTTGGAAGCGCATGCGACCCGTCTTGCTAAAAAAGAAGGTATTGCAGGTAAAGCTATTTTGTGTGGGGTTGGTGCGGCTCACTTGCCAAGGTCTGATGGGCTGCCAGTCAGTGTGGCCACTGTGTCGCGTCAGGATGCAGATGTGTTGAAGGGTGTTAGCGAAGCTAAAGATGCAACGAGTCACGTTGGCACCTCTTCACTTAAGCGTTGTAGCAGCTGGTAGTTGATATGTTGCAAAATAACTATCTCTTGTAATAACTCGTAGTTATGAATAAAAGTCTCTTTTTTGCTGTGGGTATTATTGAAACTTGTAATATATACGTATATGTTTGTCTTTGCGTAAAAGATGTATTCGTCGCCGAAGAAACAAACGTGTACGCCAGTGCGAATATAGGTGATGAGTGTGTAAATACTCATCATTTTTGTATAAAAAAAACTGCAAAATCATCTGAAAACACTCAGAAACACATCAAAATGATCAAAATATCACAAATCAGTGTTTTATGTGTTTTAAATGCAAAAATATCAAAATCAGATGAAAAACATATCAAATTTGCAAAAATTGCAGTTTTAGTCCCCCAAGTTTCAAAAATTGTCAAAAATAGTCCCTGAGCCAAAATTTCAAAAGAAAAGTCACCAAAGGTCTTTTTAAAATCATAAATTGTCATATTTAGTCCTTTGGTGGAAAATCTAAAAGTTTTGAGAAAATTACAGTTTTGGTCCCTGGGCTTTTAAATTGTTCAAAATTAATCCTTGGAGTTTCAAAAAATGTTTAAATTAGCCCTTGGATTATTAAAGCTTGGCAAGACCAGCCCTTTGACTACTCTTCATAAGTTACAGTTTTAGTCCTTTGGTTTTGAGAAGTTGCAAATATGGTCCTTGTGTTTATTAATCCAAACAAACCAAACGGATCCTAGTATTTAAAACCCCAAGCCCAAAACAAAATACCCTGGCCCAAATACCTTACCCGGTCCGTTACCCACAACCCGACCAACCCATGATTTAAATAAACAAAACCCGCCCCCTCTTCCCTGTCCCCCGACCATCCTGTCTGCTACCACCTCCAGCCACCAAACACACCTCTTTGCCACCCTACTATACATCTTGTCTCCCCCCTCCTCACCAACCTTACAAGTGCATTAATTGCACCTTCTTTCCCTGTCCCAATTGTCTTGAACCAATTTTCCCGCCAAAACCATCAAACGGCCTAGATTGCTCAAAAAGCATCCTAGGGCTCAGATTGTTGCTGGGAAGTGTCCAGAGAGAGAAAAGAGAGACTTTGGGTGTATAAGAAGCCAAGAAGATGCAGCATGGAGTAGTTAGTTTTTAGTTTTTCTAAAATATATGTCGTTTTAATATCATTATGCTTTAATTAGTTTCTTAAGTGTATTTTCAAGTTGTTTTGTACTCAACTTAGTAGTTTCAGTGTATTCAAACTGTTATCAAGTTTCAATTTATACTTTTGTTCACATTTCCAATTTTATCTCAACTGTTGGAATTTTCCATATTAAATTCTGTTGCTAAAGTCTCAAAAGGTCTCATTACAATCTCAAACAAGCTTCAATAAGTTATTCATAGCTTTTTACAAGCTTGAATTTAAGTTTCAATCACTTTGGAACACTGGTCAACAAAAGTCAAAGAAAGAACCAAAATGGGTACAGAATTGGATTGGGTTGAGGCAGTGATGGAAATGGGTTAGTTTAGAGATCAGTGGGTTGGATTTATATAGGATTAGTGATCTTGGGTTCTCTGGTTTCATAGTTGGCAGGCCATAGTGGCCATTGGACAAGTTGTAAGTCAATTTAAAGTTTTTAGCATAGTAAGTATTTGTGGTTTTAATCTGTTTAATCCTGTTCTAATAGATGTATTTAGGTGTATTTAAGTGAGTTTGATTATAATATATGCTGGTTCAGTGTTTGAAATTGTTTCAATTTAAAAATCAGTGAGTAAAGGGGTGTTTGGTTTGCTGTCAAAACTGTCCCAGGATTAAATGCAGTGGTGGTTTATTATTGGTTCAAACTTATTCAGCATAAGTACATTCATTTGAGTCAAAATATTGTGCTTGCTAGTTTAAAAAGTCAAAGTTTCTCTTGAATCTGTCTGACTTGTCCACTGTTGTGGATTTGGATTTGAAAGACCTTGTCTTGTGTTTAAAAGTCTTACACAGTGCTTATTTTGTGTTTATTTCATCAAAAGAGATCAATATCAGTCATTAAAATTGGATCAAAACTTCACCAAAGTCAACTGGTAACTGGTTTTCAAAAAGTCAAAATGTCAAAAAACTTGTTTTCTACAGATATTGCAGCAGTTGCATAGGCTTCATTAAAGCTATTTAGGTTCTGGTTTTTGGGATATAAGTAGTTCACTAGGTTGTCTTTAAGACCTCTTACCTGTTTTTGGTTTAAGCTTTCTGGATAAGCTTGAGCATAAGCTCAAAGTTAGGACCTGGTGCCCTGTGCATCAAATCAGTGGTTTCTCAGCTTTTGTGCAAGCTTGCACAGGGCTTATAATAGCTTGTTAACATCTGGTCTATTGGTCATAGATAGCTACTTAGGTCTAGTTTAGGTATCAACAATTGGATTCTGCTTCTTAGCTTATTTGGGTGCTTATTTGTTGACTGCAAGTTAGTACTTAAAACTGTTTTAGCTTAATCTCATAATCTTCAAATCTGTTTTATCTTGTTAATCAGTTGTTGTAGCTTGTTGATTTAAGTTTCATTTGGTTACTTTTAATACTCCATAGTTCCTGTTTTCAGTTGGTAGCTTAATTTGCTCATTTGCTTATCAAGTGCTTATTTCAATAAGCACTTGATTCATCAGTTTCAATTTTCTCCACATAACATACTTTTTTTCCAATTTTCATAGCTTCTTAATATTATTTTAGAGTTTCCCTGAAATTTTCAGATTTTTCCTAGCTGTTTTGCTATTTTTCTTGATTTTAATTAGTTTTTAAGCATTTTTAATTAGCTTTTAATACAAAAAATTCAGAAAAGGGTCATAAAAATAATTTTTCATTTTTCTTAGGTTTAGATAAATATAAAAAGTGAAAAAAGTAATTTTCCAGATTTTTCATAGTTTATTTGGTAATTTTTAGTAATTTAATTAGTTTTTAATAGTTTAAAATTCCTAGAAAATAGAAAAATAATCAGAAAAATACAAAAATAGTTTTGAAAATTCTATTTTGATATTTTAGATTTTTCCAAGCCTTAGTTTTATTTTTCTAGCTTAATTTCCTATTTTCTTGTATTTTAGATAATTAATTAATAGTTAAAAATAGTTTTTAATTAGATAATTAGTTTTAAAAATAATTTTCTTTTTCCATAAATTTTCTTTTATCATTAGGATTGTAAAAATGTATTTTTTATATTTTTAGGGTTTATATTGTGTAAGTTTCACGTTTTTAGTTGTACGTCGCGTAGTTTTTAAATTCCGTTTTATAAAATCATAAAAACAAAAACATCATTTTAATTGTAGTGATAGCGTTTATTTAATAGATTTTTTCTTTTTAATTTCTTTTTAAGTTGCATTTTAGCCTTTGTATTTGTTTGATATTTCTATAGTTATAATCATAATCTCAAATCCCTTTATCGTTCAAACTTCTCGATCACTATACGTTGATTGATCCATTGCATAGCTCGCTGGGACATAACGACCCGGGGAGATTCTATACTCCTCAGATCTTCATTGATTTCGTGCTTAGGCAGTTTTAAGCTGGTTACGGTCCGCCATTCACAAGTGGCGGGCTTGTGTGATTAGACTTGACGGTTTAGCGCGCATCAAATTTTTGGCGCCGCTGCCGGGGAACTGTGCTGATCTATCTTCCGTGTAGCAGATTAGTTGTTTGAATCCTCACTCTTTGTTTATATCATCCATCTCTGTATATATATATATATATATCCATATTTTCTTCTAAAAAATCCAAAAACCCAAAAACAGCCAAAAACGTATAAAACACAAAAATATTTTTCTTTTGTTTCTATATATGTATCAAAAATAAAAATACAAAAAGATTCGTCGTTTTCTTTAATAATTAACAACTTAAAAGATTACCACCGAAAACCAAGGCAGTGCACTACCTAACTGGGGGTGCGACCATAATAAGTTCCCGAACTAAAGATTTAAAACTTGCCTTTGTGTCCTTGTGATTGGTGTACCTTTTTCAAAGAAGCCAGTACGTGATCTTAATTGAGATTCCTTTGAGTCTCGATTCCTCTCTTTACCCTTAATACTTTAGAAAGTCTACTCTTACTCTTAATACTTCTGCAAAATATTTTTGACCCCACTCTTCTTAGAAATACCCAAAAGACCAAGACTTTGCAGCTATAGTGTTGTTTTAGTTAATTGTGTTTTAGCTCCGTTTTGTTGTCACTTGAATTGGTTATTAGGTTCTACTTACCGAAGAAACTTTTTCCATGTGGTTAGTGTTCCTGTGTTTCCGTTCAAAATTTAGAAATCAAGCCCTTGAATAATACCAGCGTGGGGGTCAATCCATCACGTGACGGAACCAAAAGCCACCATTAGAAAATTCAACAATTAATAATTTCTTTTGCTGCTTAGAAAAACATAAAAATAAAAACTATGTATATATCTTTGTTTTCTTTTTATAAAAACACAAAATATGCAAAAACCGACAAAAACCCAAAAACCTAAAAAATCTTCTTTTATACCTATATATATATATATATGTCTCTACCTACTATATTTGTTTCTCACTCCTAAGTTTGTTGATTAGACGATGTGCCTTCTATCTAGTCGTGTCAAGGGGCCGTCGCCGCGGTTTTTAAACTACGCGCG